>JAQFZF010003182.1:0-11601 GCA_034695365.1 Enchytraeus norvegicus
AAGAGTGAAACAGAGTGAGAGTTAGAGACTCAGTGAGTACGAGAGAGAGAGTTATGGACTTTATATTTTGTTCTGTTCATTAATTAAATTATTGATTTCTTAAATTTAAAATAATTGTTCACAAATCAAAATATAAAATAACCGCAATCAGGAAAATAAGGGATTCTATTATGCTGACTATTCAATAAAAGTGATACATACATGTGTGATATAATATTGTTTAGAAATCTGTGAACAGTGCAGACAATGTTTTAATTTGATGTTTCTTGTTCTCCGTTGTTATAACAGCCTGAGACTTTTTCAATGCTAATTATTTCAAGACTTTGTTTTCAAAGCAGTAGCACCCAGCTCTTGGACTGAATGCATTAATCAATCTTTTACTGATATACTCTTCATACTGATATGTAGTAAATGGTGTTTGGCTTGAATTCATGAACCTGGATTAGATCTTATGTAGGCCTGTTATTCGGCCTTTCATTTGAGCGACACGCCTTTGGGGCGACAATGCGCACCATAACTTAAGAAAGTTCATCACACAATTTTACAACTAAATATACAGGGTGTACATAAATGATTAGTGCAAAAAGAAAACTTCATAGCTTTAGAACGAAATAATATATTTTAATTCTGTAAACGGTATTTCATTCACAAAATACGCGAGTTTTCTTCAGCCCATGTTTTGTGCGCTATCATTGACTCTTTTTACGAATTTTGCTTTTTTTGCGATCAGCGATTTTTTCAGTGCGATTTTGTGAAAAAAATTATAACTTTTGAACGAAACAAGATATTGTAATTCTGCAAGCCTCCCAGCTGTCCTGAAATTCCTGAAATTTTGGCATTGTCCTGAAATTTGACAAATTGTCCTGAATTTCCTGAAATTCTGGAGGTTCCCAAAATATGACATTTTTCTTATTACTTATGCACATTTATACTGTTAGAGGTCATATTTAGATGTACATATGCACAGATTTTTCGATGTACAGATTTTTAAAGGTAAAAAAATCCAACAATTTTTTTTCTCAAAAAGTGTTTTTAAGTGAATTGGACCACAAAAAAATCATTTTCCGGTGCTGGGGGGAGGGGGGTATTTTCTAGGTGTAAAGTACGTTATGTAATCTACCCATAATAATATATGTCATATATGTTGTAAAAATGTTGGTGCAAATGTCCTGAAACTGTCCTGAAATTTTGGGTTTTCTGTGTCCTGAAATTTCATGTCCCACAGCTGGGAGGCCTGAATTCTGCTAACGCTATTTTATTCTGAGTTTAAGTTCAAGTCACGAATTTAATTTTCAGTCCAATATTTGGTGTGATTTAGTACCATTGGTTTCGATTGTTTTGATTTTTGCGATGTGTAATTTCTTTTAGCAAGATTTTTTTATTCAGTGGAATTATTTTCCACTTCGATTTTTTCAGTACGAGTTTCTTTTTGTGCGACAAATAGCTGTCTTAACATGACCTAACGATAAAAATCCATTTCATTTGTAAAATAATTGCAAAAAACAAAATCATAAAAAAATTAATTTAGTTTAAAAAATCAAAATCGCCAAGAAAATCTCAAAAAATTGTATCTAACAAATAGCACAAAAATAGTAAAAGAAAGTGCACTGAGAAAAATTAGTGTATTTTGTGAATGAAATGCCGTTTACAGAATTAAATTATCTTGTTTCCTTCAAAAGTTATAAAGTTTTCTTTTTGCACTAATCATTTATGTACACCCTGTATTTATAGCGAGCGAGCATATGTGTGAGAGGGATGGGAAAAAATATTAGTTTCTTTTATTTATTTACAGGATGAAATTACACAGGAAGTTGAAACCTGTCGATCTACAACATCATCTACTCAAGGTAGCCTAAATACATTCGCTTTATTTTTTCTCATCTGGTTCATGAGAGAGTTCATAAGATGACGTCCCTGACATCATCATTGGATGAGAAAACAGACATTAAACTTTTATTATTAGTATCATTGTCTTATTTTGATTTTTTAAATCCTCCCTTACAAGGATGCTGTCTTCTCTCTCTCTCTCTCTCTCGCTCTCTCTCTCTCTCTCTCTCTCTCTCTCTCGGGGTGCACTGCCTAACAGCAGGTCCATGTTAAAATAACTGTACGGTTTGTATGCCATATTTTCTTGGAGATAATTATGTTTCCTGGTCCTTCCTCAGTGACTACGCTAGTCAGCTTCTACAAAACCACGTGCAGCTTTCGATTGGTCTATTCTCAAGTTTGCCGGAGCCAACACGGCTGTCTGACTGTACTGATTATGGTATGATACATCCATTGTAAATATAATACTCTGAGGTTGTACTCTGAGGTTATTTACTATTGTCTTCTTCAGTTTCTTATTTAATTTCCTTTTAAACTATAAACACTTGTTTATTTTATCCTCTTACAAATATGTATAGTTTTCATGTAGTTCAATCTCAAGTTTCCTGAATCAAAAAGAGAATTTGAGTTTATAATACAGAGCTCTACTTAAAATCTACTACTTGCCGGTGACGGTAGTCTAGTGGTTAGCATGGTATGCTCAAGCTTGAGGTGATTGAAGAGTCAGTGGTTCAAACCCAGATCAGACTACAAGAATTATATAACGCCACCGGTACTGGTTAATCATGTATCTACGTTGGCTACATGGTGAACTCTTTACGGGAAAGATACGATTAACTAGTGGGACTGGAGACTACAGAGAATGCCAAAAACAGAAACTAAGAAGGAAAACCTGTAAACACATGCAATTGTCATGTGTGGAACTAAAAAGGAAGATTACTTCTGAAGCCTTATTAATAATTATATGAGCTGATGAGTATAACAGAACACAGGATATATATTATTACGGTATTTCACAAAATGGTGTTTTCTGTGTTCTAGGAACTTCGGAGTATATGACTTCAGACGACTTTATACCAATTCTTGTGAGTTATTTTACTATTCTGTTATCATATAAATTCCATGCTGAACTTGGAATTGCCTTGTTGCAATGACTACTGTGCCAAAACATTGCACTACGTCTTGAGCTAATTTGACCAGACTGGCCGAAGGGCTGGTCGTTGGTTGATGTTTTGACAGTCGCTAACCATCTAGTTATGACACAGCGACTTTAAGCTAAACAACCAACCAACCAACTAGACTGAAAAATAAGTATTTAATGGAACATTTCAATTTCAACTAATTTCAAGTTAAATTTTATTTTGAAGCTTACCTTACCCCTAGACCATACTCTTAGTCCTAATCCTACATGAAAATGTTAAAAAACAGGTTCATCGATATATGATCATACACGTGCGTTAGGGAACCAGATACAACTTAATGTTAAGTTTCAGCTGTTGTTCTATTATGCATAATTATCATATTAATTCTTTTAAAATAGTATAATCCTTTGAGTATTTTAATCTTATTTCTTATTTGACAAATTCACACATGGTACAATACACATGTTTACAGCTTTTTGCCAGATGGTGCCACTGATTATTTCTAGTCTTTACACTTATAAGTCATCTTACCTTTTGCGTAAAGCGCAACCATGCAGCGAGCTCGGACACATGATGAACCTTCTGGCACCGACTACACACCTGTGACAAGGTGCTGGGTTTATTTTTGTTGACTGACCTTGAATTCTATGTCACACCACAATTCATCATTTGAACCAGACTCGTGGCTCTCTCCTTGGCACCCAGTCAACAAATCCTGTTGATAAGATGCAGTGAATACTGATCATTTATTTTATGTATTTGTGTATTTTAGGCCAGAATAGTAGTTCTACACGAAGGGCATTCTGTAATGAGCAACATTTTCTACATGGAGAGTTTTCGTCTATATCAAAAAGGAGCTGACAGCCTCAGGCTAGTTTTGTTAATAATATCCTATTCTTGATTAATATTAAAGCAAAACATTATCATCCATTAAATTAAAGTGAAGGTATTAAATAATTTTAAAATCTAATATTATCCTAATATTTAGTCTATTAATATTTTCTTATTGACAATAAATTTATTGTTGAAAAAATTCGTAGATACTCCCAATTATTCAAATTGCGTGAAATTTATTTCTTTGACGCCATCTTTCAGTGAATGAAACAATTACAGTCTTTGATTTAAAGACAGTGTAAAGGTGCGCTATAGTCAAAACGTACCCTTAGTGTCGGAGCTGATACCAATTAATTTGTTTCGTTCAGCACTCAGGTGACAATGTAAACAGTCTGGTGGTGGGGTCGCCAGCTACTCTGTCAACCCAACATGAGCATACACTCGATTGGTCGATCGATCGATTACCTTCACTATCTTCTGTTGCGGTCACCCACTACATACTATTTGTTTCCAATTAACAAATCCACGATTTGATGAAGGGCATGGTTAGCCCATTGCAATCTGAGATTCTGATTGACTCTGCCAGAAATTGAGACTGACTATTGAACACAAAATTCTGACATACTTAAGTTAATCACTACACAACGGAGATATGCAGACTTTCTTTAATTTATTTCATTTTTTATATAATTACCACTGATCATTTAAATGGTAGGCCTAATCCTCAAAGATCAAAAACATGATTTTCTACTTTTAGTAATTATTTATGAATTGCATATTCATTATCATGCATTATGATTATATTATGTTTCTGCAGTTTTTGCTTGGTAACACTGAAGGCTGCGTCAAGTTTTGTGCTAAGTTTTGTGCGTAAAGAACCGGAAGTAGAGTCAAAGCCATTAAATGGACAGGTTTGCAATACAGACCAGAAAAGTTTTCTAAAAATCTGTTACAGATAAATTATAGTAGATATTAAGCATAATTTTTCTAATTTTATTTAAAATAATTCTGTGTCATTAGCTAATTTAAATGCACTGTTGCATAATATGGAGTTCTGGAATAATTTTTCTTTGTTATTCTGTTTAAGTGTCCATAATTTAGGGTTGTCTTACTACTAGGATATTGTATAAATGGAATTATTATTATTATTATATTGATAGTACCAGTAATCAATGTATTTTTGTCTATTTATTATTTATCTTCTGAAAATATTCTTATTTAGCTATTATGTATGTTATGTAATAAATATATACAGATCGTAATTCTGATTTATCACTATATTTAGTATTTATATTGTCTTTTAAGTTAATTTTTCTTTTTAAATTGAAGATTATCCGATAATTAATTAATTAATTATTAATCATGATTAATTGACACAAATTAATTATAAAAATTATAATTATAATTATTGTATATTGAGAAGTATTAACAGTTTTATTACTTATTTCGCAATTACTTATTTTATTATTTATTGCGCAATGATTTATTTTGTTATGTTTTATTTTGTTCTCATTTTATTAAACCCAATTTTAAATCTTCTGTATTATTTAATTGCAATTTCTATGTTACAGAATTTGACGATAGGAAATCCGCCGTCTGTAGCAAATGGAAAGACGAATATAACCCGGTCAGAATCGTCTGCAGCTGAGGCAATCTGGAGACAGGATCTCTGTCGAGAATTAGATAGCATTAGTCGACAATCATCAGTAACGTCTAGTTCAGTTTCAACTGCAGGTGTTAATAATAAGGGCCATCTTACGGCCAGTGGTAAATCTACTGGTAGTTTGGCTGGAAATCAAACGCGAGGAAACACAACTGGCTCAGCATCAAAGGATGGAAACTCTGGATTAGGGTATTTAAAATATAATATAATGATAATAGTATTGAAATGTGATATTTAATATTTTTACAAAATTTAAAAAATGCTGTCAAATTCAATGCATCAAAATTACTCAAATTGCCTATCATTTTTCATGCTAGGCCTACATTATAGTGAATTTATTAATGCAGAACTGTAAAGAAAGCATGAAATTATGTTATGTGAATTTGATTCCATCGACCTAAGATAACATTTCGTTGTACGGGTTCACCCTTTACAGATGTACCCGTTAGGCCGCGAAATTGACATTAAATTTGGCTTTACTCTTTTACGGTAGCTCTTCTTGTTGTCGTGTGTATTGATATTCGGGTTCAGCGAGTTAGCATAGTGTTAGATGTTGTTATGGATGACGGACCATTGGCGGTAGCACTGTAATTGTTGTTATTGATTGATTGCGTTTCAGAGAGTTCCTATCTGCCCTGAAAGCCGACTCAAGATCTGTGGCCTACGGGAAACAGAATTGACCTCCATTCCACATCTGATAGAATTTCTCTCATAATTCAAACATTTGTTAATGCACTGTAATGTAACACCAAAGGCCTGGCATATTTAATGCAATAGCCAAACTGGATTGTATAGAGTGGGGCTGGCGACCTCACTGTCAGATTAATGACAATGTTACCTGTGCGTTACAAGAGAAGCATTGTCGCCCACTACATATTAGTTGCTTCCAATAATCTACCCACAAAGGGATGGAAGGCTTGGTTCATATCCAAGATACACCAATATGGTTAATAAAAGATTTTATATGTCGCCATTTTCAAATTCTACTTCTGATAGAGTGTGTTGTAAATTGAGTCATAGAGTCTGTTGAGTCTACAACAATTCTCTAGTGGAAAATTGTAAAATTGTTTTATGCTGTTCTTCTGATAATGCTTCTATTACATGGTTTTAGGGTCTCGCATAATGTTGCTATTGTGTTTTTGTACACCTAGCCAACTGCTTTTAATTATGAATAATCAAGCCTCTTTATTTTTAAGCATTCTATGACTATTTAATTATTTATCATTCAATTCTTTTATTTGCTGATGAGACTTTTGCAGTCTTTATTATAGTTTAGTGTGGTTCACAATGTAGCCTATATGCATAATGCTTTTTGATTACTTGCATTGCTCAAGCTAAATAATGATGACTCCCAACACATACTGTAGCTTACTTATGTAGTTCTGAAACCAACTCTGTTTTGCATGGCCTACAAGCAGTAGCTTATTTGATCAAAACAATTGAACTTGAACTTAGATAATTTACTAATTTAGCATAAAACGGGTGTGTGCCTCATTTCTTTCACTGGTGTATATAGACTCTTGCCATATCTGTGTTGATGGTAAAGTAGTTGTTTGTTGCAGTCATCATTTTCCGGTAAATTTATGTGAATTCACAAAAATGGAGTACATTCATGATTCAACTGTGTTGATCCCTTGATTGTATATCGTTATTGACCCGGTTGAGTGGACTAGTCTAGTGAACAATCGATTTTAAATGACTAAGAGTTGATTATTTAGCGTCAGTTTCGAGGCTCAAAAGCTACATCAGTGACGGGTGAGCCCTGGGATAGTTGTCACTCACCAGGCCAGCCTGTGCAACTGGCTCAGTCAGTGTGAAGCAGGTGCAGAGCCAGTGTAGTGGTTATAATATTTGTAACTATGACGTTCCTGACGTCATCCTTGGATGAGGAAATCATTATTATTATAATTACTGTTATTATAAGCATGAGTCCTCGTGTTGGATTGCCAGTCGAGTCTATTAGTGAAATCATCTTGGGGAATATGAAATCAATGTCAAATATGTATGCATTAGGGGCTAATCGTACGGTCGGAGCCCTAGTAATAATAACAATAATATTAATAAAGGTTTAACGTCCGTTGCCGCCTTCAGGGAAGATGTCAGGGACGTTAAGCCTTATATTGGAACCCTTATTACTGTTATTATTGCAGGGATATTTATTTGATTTTGTTGAATATGACAGTTAAAAAATTCTTAGGCTATTAGCTGAGTTAAACTTATGCTCTTGTTTTGATTTTATACATTCTCGTTGTTTCATATTTGCCATAATTATTGCTTAGTTGTTATTCCTTGAATGCGTGCTTGTTAACGTCCGTGGCATCGCCACAGGTGACGAAAGAGACGTTAAATGTTCATTGTATTTTTTTGTAATACCTGTTTAATCTGTTTCAGTTTGACAATTTATAGCATGATATATCTTTGGTCGAAGAGAATTTTGTTTAAATGCCTGCGATATAGGCTAAATTAAAGCAATGAACTGTAACAAATTAGGCCATATTTATTATTTCGTACGTAATAATATTATAGCCTACTGCAATATTATGTTTATTTTGTGCCAGATTGAACTTAAGTGTTGAAGAGAAAAAATTATAAGAATCAAAAGTTAGCCATTCGAGTCTTGTAAGTGAAATCATCTTAAGAGTTGGAAAACAATGTCAGATATTATCTTATGCATTAGAGGCTTATCGTACTATCGGAGCCCCCGTAGATGATTGATCAACCTTAGACTTCTTGCCAGAATTAGTTAATAGTTGTTAATTTATAAATTGCAATGAACGAGTGTTTTTTGTTAAATTAAAGTCTTGACTGCCCTTGTGAAGTCCTAATTGTTGCTTGTTACATTATTACATTAGAAGATTTTTGACGTCTTTTGTCTATATAATTATTAAACTTAATATTTTATATAATATTACTGCAACGAAATTGTGAAATTGCTGAAATTCTTTTTTCCAAGTCTTCGAGAAACTATTACAGTTATAGCAGATATCCAATATGATTATGACAATACCATAAAACTCGTATCATGCATACTCCAATAATAATAATTCCACCACATGGCGAGAAACCCTGAATTCGCTTCCAGATTCGGTTTCGGTTAGCTAGAGAAGTCGCCTCAGTGTCTCTTTGTAAATGATACGGAATGTTGCTATTATAGCAATGTAAAGCAGAGAGAATGTAAAGAGAGTAAAGCAGCTAGCTCATGATTGCAACTCAAAACTTGGCACTAAAGTCATGACCTCGTGTTTTATAGGCCTTTTTACTGCCAATAGACCAGGAAGCCGTGATATTCCAATTATAATCAGGTTTACTAACCTACTAAGCAGAAAATAAGCATTGAAAAGCACTGTGGGTCACCACCAAACTTTTCTCATATCGTGGGCCGCGACATGTTGCGTTTGAGATATGCTGGCCTAGTTCATGCGACGTACGATATTACAGGTCGCAAGTATACAGACACTAGTCTTGTACACTAGTCTTGTATACTAGTACTATAGTCTTGACACTAGTCTTGTACATTACAAAAGTAGTCTTCATTAAGTGTACACAGTATCATTTTTATTTTAATCATTTACAAATAAAATCACAAATAGTATAATAATACAACAGATAAATAGAAGCATCAATATCAAACTGTAATATTAGGATAAAACATGCAAGCTGAAGGCACTCTCAAGCTATGATAAAAACTATCCAAAAGCTTTCAATACCGGTATATCATTTTCTTAGAACAACATTGCCAATACAACTAGTCGTAGAGTCGTACTTGCGGTTCTTCTATGTTCATTTATGTGTATGTCTATTTATGGCTTCATGCAAGAAGAATGTATATAACACGGTATGAATGTCTGCATTTCAATATTAACCTGCATGCTAGGAAATTAATTCATTTTATATTCAAGTCGTGCAATATGTTTAATAACATAAAATAACAAATCTGATATGCAAATAAGAACTGGTAGTACTTAACTTCTGAGTACTATCACGAAAGAAAAATAGTCTACTTTGATTTTTTATACATTTACAAGAGTCAGGGTAAACCGAAATCCTACTGTAGCTTGCAGTGTCAACTCAAATCATTTGCAGAGTGATCGTGTTAGTAACACCAATTTACTATTATTGTATTAGTAAATACAAAACACCAAAAGGTATAATTATACTGCAGAAATATTTAAATGCAAAAAAACTAAGTTTAACGTCTGTTTTCGTATCCAAGGATACTGTCAGAGACGGACTCGGCTGGAACTCGAACCCATGGCCTCCTGCTTATCAGACAAGCTTTCTGCCGACTAGGCTATCTAAGTTCCAACCCGGACCTTCATTTGCCATTCATTCATTCATTTGTCGGCTTCTCAAAGAAGGCTGACTATCATGGTTCTCCATCTGTTCCTATTCTCAGCTATTATTTCTACTTCTACAAAACTATAAAGATTAGTCCACTTCAAAATATCATCCATCCACGATCTTGACCTACCTCTGATACGCTTCCCACAAACTTTTCTTTCCCATAGACATTAATGGGAGTCTATGCTTGAACCACTCAAAATATGACCTGCAAATTCCATTTTTCTTGTCAACTCATCCTCTTTGTAATGTAGCTCTGTATGCATCCTTTTCAATCCATTGTTGCTAAAGTTATCTTGAACATTCCTCTATCACGCCAACACTCAAATGCCATTAAGCCAACACTGAAAACACTTAAATGCCATTAAAAATAACAATTTCATGCATTGCAGGTGTCAGACTTTCTTGAGAACATTTATAACTATTAGAAACATTTTAGTCACCATGTCGTAGACAATGATTAATGTTTGTGTTATACATGTTTTCTATACCATAGGCCCTACCTGTATTCTGATATACAATCAGAAAACTTACCAAACATAGTTAATAACCAATGTATAATGTTGTTATAGAAGTTAATATCATCCAACATTAAATTTGAAAACCAACTGTCAAGAAATTTTGTAAAACTAAACTTTTCTTACCAACCCACTGCTACAGATATTTTGTGTGCACGCGAATGCTCACAATTATATCTGCAGGGTTAGAAATGCAGCAAATTTATAAGCCATACGCAAGTTTTTTATATGGCACAGCAAAGAAACCCATACTATACACAATCTAACTTGTTAATAATTCGGACATAAAACAAACTTCAAAAACATAAAATCTTTATCATTTGTTTAAAAAGATTAAAGTGTTATATAATTATAATAACCCACAGAGCACTAAAACAAAAATGTCACAAGCCACATTGCGTAACCTCAGTGGTTCCACGAAAGTGCTATAGATATGTTTTGTTACAAAATAACGTCTCTCTCCCATCCTAGACTTTAAAGTTTATTAATAGTGAAACTCTTCGCTGCAATGTTAAATTTTTTTACGTACAATTGCAAAAAGATTATGTACATCTGAATCATAAAATAAAGTACACAATTGATGCACTCTGCAGGCAAGATGTAAAAGTATAAAAATTCTACACATGGATTTATATACAGAGATGTGGGTGAATTTATTCTTCACAAGCTCAGTGTACTTTAATAGCCCGATACTTATGTAGCAAAATAGACCTACATTTTTATGAAATGTATTTCCTTGATTTAACAATAAGAAGCTTTTTAATTTCAGCATTAAGTTAAAGTCAAATTTAATACTATCCACAGATATTCTTACATACTATCACGCAAATTTCTTCAAAATTTTCTATCCGTTCCATTATTATTTAATTAGTCCTGCAATATAGCAATGTCCTACTCGTCAAGTCTGAAATTGCAGCTGTTTGAATAAGGCATCGAATAGGACATGATAATTAAGCATAACCTCAAGGTACAACAGTTGTTTAAGCATGATGCCTAAGATACAAAAAGATATTAAAAAGGCTCAAGAAATTATTATATACAAGAGTAAGCATATTATGAAGAATGCTCCAGCTGTAATCCCTGTGATTACAAGGGTAAACACTTTAACATCTTGGGGGTTACTGTAGATGAAAGGTTAACTTTCAGCGAACATGTTTCGGTGAAAGTTAGTCAAGCACATCAACAATTGTACGCTTTGTAGGCCCTCAAAGCCCATGGTCTCTTAGGTACTGCACTGCATAATGTTTGCAACGCAGTATTCTTGCCCACTATAACT
>JAQFZF010003183.1:0-11600 GCA_034695365.1 Enchytraeus norvegicus
AGAGCTATTTTCCTGTGTTTTAATGTTAAACGTCTTATATCTGGGGTGCGTCATCATCGGTGCGAAGGCGGAGCCTAGCGTGTTGCGCATGCGCAGAGATGAGGTATTTTGCTAAGCTGAGGTCAGCTATTAATGAGGTTTTGATAGAAATGATATTTCAGAAAATAAATTGTATCTACATGTGTCATTGTCTTGCATGATCTGCAAGTATCTACATGTACATAGACTTGCATGATCTGCGAGTATCTACATGTACATAGTCTTGCATGATCTGCAATCATACTGACCTTTTACCACACCTTTGAATTCATTTTTTTACCAAATTACCACACCTTTGAATACCATTTTTACGACACCTTTGAATACAATTTGGAATCAAAAATATTTAAGTGTGAAGTGTAAACCAGCTGCAAATAATTTATGGGTCATAGATCAAGTGTGTACAGCAGGTTTGTGTGCAGGTAACAAATGAACATCCAGATAACATCTTGGTCTAAAAATACTACCTAATCAGAAGTATTCTTACACAATTGTTGGCGAGCGTAAATACTTACACAAGGCGTGAATTGTTGACAAACTGCGTGTATTTTATAATTAAGAATTGCTATTGGGTTATCTTATCTAAATTAGTAGATAAGATAACAAATCTCATATTTTGTGTAGATATTAATAATTTATTTTACTCATTTCTTAACAAATTTTGATCAAATTTCTCTTTTATTTGTTAATATTTGATTATAAAAGGGTGTTTCTAGTAAAGATTGATATCTATCCTATTATCGCCCACTATCTCCATTGAGATTAGGCATTAGACATTCATTTAATTAGTCATGCCTGAGTTCTAATTTTTGTAATTTATTATCTTATTACTCATTGATTAATAATTAACGTAATTAGATTATTAATATTATTGCAAATTTAGTTGTAATTACTGTGGAGATGTAAAGTTAGAAGAATATCTGTGTAATTGATTTCATTTAATGTATTCAAATTCTGATTAATTTGGAGCACTTGACAATTTTTCTCGCAAATGAGTAGATGGGTTCTGCGGATCTCCCTCAGGAGCCTTATTTGGAGCTGTTTAATTATCCTGCCTGTGTGAATTTTATTTTAAATAACGTTAAATTTCGTTAGGGTATACTCGGTATATAGGGTTGGGTAAGGGTTAGGCTACGGACCTCTTTAGTTGTCCCGCCTGAGTGAAATTTGTCCAATTGTGTTAGGGAGTAGAGCTAGAGTGTGGGGTAGGGGTTAGGCTAAAACTACCAGCCGGCCCCGGCAGTTAAATAATCACATCAGATAAATATTTATAAATCTGATTTGAAGTGGTTTCTTGAGTTTTCGTCTTCTTGTAAACGTTAGTTGGCATCAATTCCTTACACTGAACATTGTGTTATTCGTTTGTTTGAACTAATTTTTATAAATTAACAGATTTAGTTGGATAACCACGAGGTTTCAGCCTAGTATTTAAATTAAACTGAGGCTAGATTTACGTTTTCTGAGATGGAAGTATGGCAGGGAGTAAGGGAGTGGTTTTGGGATCCGACTGTTTGGTTACCGCCCAACGCCACATGGGAAATGCTCAAGGACCGAACTAATGGAGTCTACTATCCTGACTTCTATGACATATGGATTACAATTCCTATATCCATCACTCTTCTCATTGTTCGATATTTCTGGGAATGGTAAGATCGTAAATGTTATTAATTGTTAACTATTTAAGTTATAATTGAATTTAGTGGATCCCTAAGACCTTATTCTGGGCAATGGGCATCCTACAGGTCAAAACCCATAGATTGTTAATTTTTTTAAATTTTACTAAATGAATAGGCTCGATTGTTTTTATTAGGCTACTATTATTCTTTTATAAATTAATATGACACCATTGAAAAGATTTTGACATCCCTGTAAATAATTACGTACATCAGCATCCAGAACAAACTAAATTATATCAGCGAAAATAGTTCACTACACGTTGAGTTTTGTTGACATTATATTTATCTTTAATTATGATAAAGAATAATTTTTTATGAATTCATCTATTTTATTTATTATTTTACTATCCATTTTTATATTTTATTTACTATTTATTATTTACATCTATTTTATTTACTATTTTATTTTATTTTATTTTATTTCACTGTTTCATTTGAGTTCAGAGCCAAGTTTGAGACGCCTCACCCTCTCAGTGTCACTGAGAGGAACCAATCAATGTTAGCATCCAGTTCCTCACCCTAAGGAGTGCCAGGGACGTCAACGAACCAATCAACTTAAAATTAACGTCCGGTTCATCTGTAATGAATGTTCATTCCTTTTATTTTGTTTAAAATTAATAATTGCTTTGTCAACCTTAGCCTAAGTAATAAAGTAACTGTATATAACTTATTAAATTGTGTTTAGGAATATTGGTCTTCCAGTTGGACGATATTTCAAGGTCAGCGAGAAGTTACCACGTCGTGCTTTGCCCAATCGTATTCTAGAACAGGCCTTCAGGAAACATCGAAAGATTTTACCCAATCATAAAATTGTTGAGGTTGGATATTAACTGTTGAATATATATCAATTAGATAATAATTTAATGTCTGGTTCATTATCTAGCGATGATATCAGGGACATCATATTTCATATATATGACATTACACGTGGTTAATGGTTATTGTAGAAATTCAATATGTATATGTGTATTGAGAAATTGTGAATGTACACTTATGTATTGTATATGTATGTATTTACCGGTATGTCTATTTGTGTGCGATGTGTGTCTAGTCAACATGTAGAACAATAAAGCAACAATGAAGAGTTGGGAGTGCTCTGTGCGACACGTAAAGCGATGTATGTGTGTATGTATGTGACTATGTGTGTATGTATGTGTGTTAGTGTGTGTCTATGTATTTGTTTCTACATGTAGAGCATTGCTAAAGAATTGGACTGGTCATTGAGAGATAATGTATGTGTGTCTACAATACAATACATGTATTTAAATTAGACACACATAGCTTAGTAGACACTACAGGCTAAAGAGTTGAGTGGTCAGGGTGACACGTAGAACGATGTGTATTGTGTAATGTGTATGTACTCTACATGAAGAGTATGGCTAAGGAGTTGTAGTGGTCAGCGCGGGCACGTAGAAAGATGTATGAATGTGTTTGTATGTATGTGTCCATGTGTGTGTACTGTGTATGTATAGAGTATGGCTAAAGAGTTGGACTTTTTATTGCGACACATCGAGACATGTGTCTGTATGTGTGTGCGATGTGTGTCTACGTGTAGAGTATGGCTAAGAAGTTGTAGTGGTCAGTGTGGCACGTAGAAAGATGCATGAATGTGTTTGTATGTATGTGTCTGTGTGTGTGTACGTGTAGACACTGTAGAGTATGGCTAAAGAGTTGGGTGTGTTCAGTGCGACATGTACCACTAGACTTTTAATAGAGATGTGAATGTATGTGTGACATTGTGTGTCTATGTGTAATGGGTTGGAGCACTTGGTCAGTGCCACACGGAGAGAGATGTGTATATATGTGTATATGTTTTTGATAGGCCAACTATACGTATGTGTATGTGTAGAGTATGGCTAAGGAGTTGGAGTGGTCAGTGCGACGCGTGGAGCGTTGGTGGAGGAGAAGGAAGGTCCAGGGGAAACCAAGTGAGATGACGAGGTTCAAAGAAACGAGGTACATAATAACTATCTGAACTA
Source organism: Enchytraeus norvegicus (assembly GCA_034695365.1). Lineage (NCBI taxonomy): Eukaryota > Metazoa > Annelida > Clitellata > Enchytraeida > Enchytraeidae > Enchytraeus > Enchytraeus norvegicus. The sequence goes on from JAQFZF010003183.1 coordinate 3,695, forward strand.
GATAATACACCAGTGCCAGACATACATTATATACATGTAACAATTGTAACATGTTAGTTTTAATAACTGATATCAAGATTAATTAACCTATAATCTATCTATCCAGTGCTCTGCCACATGGCAGGCCCAAGGCAAAAATTCATACACACAATCACCATATCTCGCTCTTTAATGAGCACACCATCAACCAACCCAGTAAGTCTGTCTCATCACAAAGGCTTTGCTTTTTCCACACCTAAAATGATGCCTTTGTTCAAGGAAAATATAAGTTTCTGAGGTGGTTTTTCATTGCCTTTCTCAGTATCTGCGTTAGTCAGCTCTTACGAAACACGTGCAGTTATCGGTTGGACTATTGTCAAATATCCCGGACCCATCATGGGAATAACCTACAATAATAATGGCCAACTTGTATGCAATATATAATGTTGTTCAAAACACACTTGAGATGACTTGATAGGTCATTCATTTTCTGTTGTTAAGTTTTCTAAAATTACTCTAATCATTATAAACAGTTAGAATGCAAAGTACGTAACTAATAGACAAGATAGAGAGAAAGAGAGAGAAAATTAAATGGACATGACTAATTCTTAATTAATAAATATAGTGTATTTATCAGAATTCTTATTTATATAACTCTAACCAAGATTAATGTAATAGCAGTTTCCCTGCCTGAATGCACTCTCAGCAACATACTGTGCAATGTGCACATTAACAAAGTATTTAGCATTTCCTAAATTTTTCAGTTCGTAGGCTTGATTTTGTTGATTGGTCTGGCTAAATATTTAATTAATTGACGAGTCGATTAAGGATGCTCAATTGCTCATGTAATTGGTGCCTCTATTGATTGATTGTATTGATTGATTGATGTCATGTTGTCGCACAGTTGGCGGTTTCTAGTCTATGTCATTGCTTTCTGGGCGGGACTCTATGTACTATGGGATGTAAGTACACTTCTACACGTAAATATTTATGAGTTTAGTCATAATTGCCGTGTTGGATCCGGCCAACATAGAATGTTTAGACCAACCGAAAGCTGCACGTGGTTTGTTGAAGCCGTCTAACTGGTTCAGGAGATCTCTCGGAAAACAAAATTGTCTCCAAGAAATTATGACTTACAAACTCTACAGTTGTGTTGTATGCCACCTGGTATGTGGACCTGGCAGTGCACTGAGAGAGAGTGGGAGAGAGTTAAAATGTTCCCTCTAACATGTGCGGCTGCGCTACCGGGCACCTCATTAGACTATGCCGCACAGCAGTTTTTGCAAATTTATGAGCGAAAGTTTTGTTGAAATTCATGTGTAGGACTTGTTAGAAATACACAATGATTCACAATCACAACATCTGTTAAAATGTGTCGCACATTCAAACATCCATTATACAAACAATACAAACATTAGTATTCTTCACACAGGAAAAAATTAGATTGAACGTTGGCTACAACAGCTCTCGCATTTTAAAAATACCATTCGAATTTATTTTATTGTGCGTGAATAAACAGATTTGAGCTTGTGTATTAATTGATTATGGGGTTAATTAATTATGTAATTAATAAGTGAAGTTATTATTGTGCAGAAACCATGGCTGTGGGACACGAAACATTTCTGGTACGCTTATCCCATGCAGGTATTAACCGTAATCTTGTTTACATTATTAATAAATTCCTCGTTGGACAGCCTAGTTGGCTGCAAGCTGTCCGGGATGGATAGGCTAATCGGTTGCAAGCTTACCTGATTAATAACAGGAGGTCATAGGTTCGAGTCCAAGCTGGGTCCGTCTCTCACACTTTCTTTGGATACGGAATCAGACGTTAATAATAACTTTACAGCTTTATATTTTGTAGTCGTTGGTAACATTGGTGTTGTTGTTATTGATTGAAGAACTGTGCCTTTTGCTGAGTGGTTTACTGCAGTAAGAATAAGAAATCGTTGTGGGAAAGGAATCTGACATCATCCTTGAATGAGGAAACAGGATTTACAGCTTTTAAACCATACAAACCATAGATAAAAATATTTGATCGTGAAGTACTATAATGAAGCCATTAATATCGTAATCTTTTTCATTAATTGATGTATAATTGTTTATACTTATAATGGCTTCATTGATCACTAGCACTTTATGCTGGTGATCAATGAAATTTAGCCACTATTACTATGGTATGTTTCTGTAATTAATTAAAATTAATTTAATTGAAATTAACTATGAGTTCAAACGATATGTTTGCATTATGCTGTATGTTTATCGCACAGCCAATGACCACAGACTGTCAGTGGTACTATCTACTGGAGCTAAGCCTCTATATGCACTTTGCCTTATCTCTCATGTTCGACGTCAAACGTAAGGTATGTCACAGACAATTTATTCAGAGGTGAATATAACTTCTTGCAGTACTGAGACTTTTGCTAAATTATTTTAAATTAATTCTTTTGGGTTTAATTGTGATGGCCGTGGTTATCATTTGAAGAAATTAAGATATTGAGGCCTATATTTTGTTTCTGTAATATGCTAGCTGCCTATAACTGGCATTTATTTTAGTAGAAGCCTACTGATTTTAGTAAAATAAATATACATGTGGATATCTCCCAAATATAATATAATAATATGAATTAAATATAATAAAATTCAATTTAATATCTTTATTTATCGTGTAATTGATGAGTCGGCATAAAATTTGTGCAAATTTTAATTTGAATGAAGACATGAATCAAGAAGAAAGAACTACAAAATACTGTGAGATCAGGACACATAATTTTTCTAATCAGCCAGTACTAGTAAAGGTAATGGTGGTGTGCCATATTCGTTACCGAACTTGGGCACGGAGCTGATCATGAACCTGACCGATTGCAGCACACAGATGACAAAGTCATTAATCTGATGGTGAAGTAGACAGCCCACTCTATTCGAGCCAATTTGATAATTGGAGCAAATAAGCCTGACCTGCTAGTACTAGTAAAAGATGGATAACTTTATTTATGTTTGTATTTGAAAGGATTTCCTGGAGATGTTCATTCACCACATAGTTACAATCAGCCTCATCATTGTCTCGTGGACCGGTAACATGACTCGGGTTGGTACAGTGGTTCTGTGCACTCACGATGCTGTCGACTATATCCTCGAGGTGAGTCTGTGTGTGTGCATGTATGTGTGCATCTGTGTGTGTGTATGTAAGGTGGTTCTCTGCACTCACGATGCTGTCGACTATATCCTTGAGGTGAGTCTGTGTGTGCATATAATATATATGTGTGACATTGTTGCATGTGTGTATGTATGTGCAATGTGCATCTAGGACATTGTAGGTGGTTCTCTGCACTCTTGATGCTGTCGACTATATACTTCATGTGAGTGCGTGTGTGTGTGTGCATGTGTATGTGCAATTGTGCCTGTGTGTGTGTCTGTGCATGTACAGTGATTCTGTGCACTCGCTATGCTGTCGACTATATACTAGAGGTTAGTCTGTGTGTGTGTGTGTGTGTGTGTGTGTGTGTGTGTGTGTGTGTGTGCTTGTGTGTGTGTATCTGTCTGTGGATGTATGGTAGTTCTGTGTACTCACAATGCCGCAGACAGTAAGTGTGTTTGCATGCACAGTACTGTTGGTCACATATAGGTATAAACTATATACGTAGGCTTACCACCGAGTCAAACTGACTTCTGATGCTGAGCTTTTCCAATTTATAAACGCTTTCGGCACACAGGTTACAATTGTCTTTAATCTATGGTATCAGGCCTCGCTGTCAATCCATTGCAAACATACGCCAGACCTGTGATTACCTGTGATATCTTCTCAAGCAGTCATGTACTACATACTAATTGCTTCCAATCAACTGTGCTCAAAATTTGACATTAACTGTCCGACATGCTAACCAATGGGCCACGGTGATGTACTAATTATGGGCTGGCTTCACACTTCATTAAAATGTTATTTAAACTCTTATTACAATATAACAGTCACGACTTTTAAAAGAGAAACACAGACTACATATATTAAAATATTTTTCAGCATTTTGACTTGGCATGTTTTGCTTGTAAATGACTATTAACTAACAGTTTAACATATAATTATGTTTGCTGTACAGTTTGCTAAGATGACAAACTACGTCAAGTGGCAGAGGATCTGTGATGCTCTGTTTGTGGTCTTCACTCTCGTCTGGTTCCTCACCAGGATCACCTTCTTCCCGTTCTGGTGTGTGTCTTACTCTATTCTTGTCACTTTTTAAAATAATAATACTAATGATAATTGAGTATGTAATTGATCTCGCCAGATGGCAAGATAGCCTTGGACGTCACATTTGCAAATATACCTGTTATTTCATTCTTAATATCAATTTGAATAATAATAGAGTATGTTATTGCTCACGCCAGATGGCGAGATAGCAGGGATTCATTTTGAAATTCTTTCATTATCGATGTTAATATACCTGTTCTTGATTCATATCACAGGATCCTGCGTAGCTCACTGTTTGAAGGTCACGTGATCATAGGCTGTTTCACCAACATCTATTACATGTATAACGGTCTGCTGCTGGCCCTCCAAGTGCTGCACATAATCTGGTTCTACACCATCGTACGCATGGTCTTCTCTTACATCGTCACCGGAGTGGTAAGCCAATAATATTATAGCATAACATAACAATACTGGGTCAGGAAGCATCAGATGCTTGTTTAGGACCCATCCCACACACTATACACATATACTTAAACAAATCGTTCTACTCAACTAGCCTATATATCTATACAATACAATGATTAGGATAAATTATGATTTATGTTTGCTTGTTTGGGTCCCGAAAATTGAAAACTAACCAGGGGGGTTTAAGTCTCGGTAGAGTCTATGCTCGTAAGTATTGATTAATTGACTGATTACGGTAATTGTTTTTATTTAACAATCAATCATCAGGGACAGCTTTTTTCGCGGGGACAAGGGCAAAAAAAGTCGAAGGCACTTTCATTGCATTCGGATGAGAATCCAGACGTTAAATTCTGATTAATTGGCTTATTGATTGATTGACCAGGCTGAGAAGAATGCAAGAGGCGAGTCAGAGACTGATTGATTGATTGATAGATCAGGCTGAGAAGGATGCTAGAAGTGAGTCAGAGATTGATTGATTGCATTGATTGATTGATTATTTTATTGATTGATTGATTGATTATTTGACTGATTGATTGATTGATCAGGCTGAGAAGGATGCAAGAAGCGAGTCAGAGACTGATTGATTGATTGATTGATTGATGGATTGATCGATAGATTGATTATTTGATTGATTGATTGATTGATCAGGCTGAGAAGGATGCTAGAAGTGAGTCTGAGACTGACACTCAGTCAGAAGATGAGTTTATTTCTTACGAACCCGACGTAGCCTCCGAGCAAGACTACACAGTGGAGCAGCTCTCTCTGCCGCGTGGCTCACCATCTGGCGAGAGCACTGGTAAGATCAACGGGATTAAAGGGAGCAAGAAAGGACGTCCAGGGCATAAAAACTCTAAGTCCTCGGAGCATGTGAACAATGGTAAGGCGGCCGCCAGTGGTGACGTAAATCCACGAAAAGAAAAGAAGAATAAATAAAGTTATATTTTGCTTGTTTTGTTATTTTTCTGAATTATTTTATATTTCATTGAGTTTTATAATGTTATGAATAAGGTGCGTGCAGTGGTTAATCCCTGTTTGAAATTACCCTGAGCCAATATAGGCAATGATGCGTATGATGTGTATTGCTCTGATTAACATAATGACGCTGTGAACGGATATTTGAAATTATGTTCATAATTAAATAATAAGAAACATTTAAGTAAAATGTTACTGATATTGTAATTATAATAATAATAGAGTATGCTATTGATCTCGCCAGATGGCGAGATAGCCGGGATTCGTTTCCAAATTCGGCTAGCTAGTTGCAATCATTAGAGCGTGTCTTGGTAATGTACACCTACTGCCTGCTATTATAGAAATGGAGAGTAGAGCAGCTTGCCAAGGCTTACAATCTTTAGTCTTCACTGGGCTTTGAACCTGCGACCTCGTGATTCAGAGGCCGCAGTGCTGCAGCCTGCCATTAGACCACGGAGGCTCTCCGTGGTCTAATGTATAGTAATTACAATTGCATTATGTAATATGGACAGATGTGTGTGTGTGTACAATGTACTGATTACTATGTAGCTATTGTGGATGTAAAATTATAATCCCCTGCTTGTAATTCATTTTATTGGTAACGTACTTTACTTTGCTGTAATTTAATTATTTTAATATACGACATTATGTCTACCAATTATACCCCTTGATATGTTATTAATATATTGAGGCTTTGCTAGCTTCTTTTCGATATTATTATTGGAAACTTCCTCTAATTTGGATTATCTGATACAAGTTTGAAATCTGTGTGTTTGCATAGTACTTGATAATTTTGTTTGTACGATACATGAATTTATTTGTGCCTTGGATATCTGTCAAACGAGCAATCAGGTATATTATGTTTAGGTTATAATATATTGGTGTATTTTCTTTAATTGGTTTTCCGGATTTTGAGTTTGCATCGTTTAATGACTCTTTTATATTGCTAATTGATTGACATTGACGTCCCTGACATCGTCCCTAGATGAGGAAATGGACGATGAACCTGTATTGTTATAGTGCTCGATGATGTCATGAACGATTGTAGCACTTTTGTTGAAGTTGTTGTTGCAACAGCCATGACATACTGTTGAAAATGATGTCAATATTGTTTTTGATGTATGAGAAAAGTCATTGAAATTTTAAAGAATAAGATGATAGCAGAAATATTTCAAACTATCATATCCTTACATGGATACGCAAACCATGCAAGGATATGATAGTTTGGAATTTTCTACCATTATACTATCTTTTACACAATGTTCTCATAATTTTAACATTATTGTCTTTGCAACTGAAAACATAGTCGTTGAACTATGAAATTTGGTAGTTTGTGTGTAACTGTTTCTACGCATGCTCTAATTTATATTTGTATCTGTTTATGTGTGTAAATGTAACTGTCTCGATGCATACTGGTGTCTTTTGTGTGTATGTGTGGTGTGTTTATCCCCAATATCATCGTATATCAATATCAATAACAGCTGTTGTGTGTATGTGTGGTGTGTTTATCCCCAATATCATCGTCAGATGATGAACTTAAACAGTTCTTTGAAATTCTTGTGTTTATATACGTAACTGTCTCTACAGTCTACGTATATTGGTGTATTTTGTATGTGCGATTGTGTGTGCGAATGTTGGCCAAACTTGTGCGTGTGTGCATATTTGGGCATTGGGTATATAGGGATTTGCACGTGGACCCTTAATAATTTTTTGGATTTTGTCGAGACCATTCAGTCCAAGTCCATATTTATAGGATATATTAGCAGGCCAGTTTCACATCATTTCTGAAAATTTCATCAATTTCTAACAATAGATGGCCAAGTTATCGGCGCTTTTTCGACCATACCCATCAAATATAAATATGCACCAAGTCACCCTGTACATGTGCATAATATTATTATGGTTTTTGTTATTGGATGTATGTGTTCGAGGACTGAAAGTTTGCATATGTGTAATATGTGTATGCTTCAGTATTTGTGTCAGTATGTGTATGAATGTGCCTTCTGGTCTTCTGTGTCCTTGTGAAAATATGTCTGTATAATAAATACTTACACACCTAATGTGCAAATACAGTTTTTTACGAGTAATATTATTAACATGTGTATATTTAAGTTTTGTGTATAATTTTGTGCTTCAGTCATGAAATCTATTATTGATGGATTAACGTTGAAATCATGTAATGACATCATTTGATGAAGGTTATTCATATTATGATTATAATTCTATCATGTGATGATATAAATGATTATATTATGATGAATATCGTCCAGTGGCGTCTATCCCCCCCCAAATTTAAAGTAACTTTATGGC
>JAQFZF010003184.1:0-11599 GCA_034695365.1 Enchytraeus norvegicus
AGTGGGCTTAAAATGTTGATACAGCGGTATATAGTAAATGCTCCATCCGGTTAATAGAAGATCCTTGATTTGCACATTTGTCATTTACATCTGCTAGTTTCCTTACTTTGCTGTTTTTGTATTCAAATGATACTTCTTTTACCAGTCCATGATTAGTTGTACCTTTGCTTTAAAATTTATAATACGGCAAGGCTTCTTTCGCAGGTACATTATTAACCTTCAACACGTCCAAAGATTATTCTATTGTTGACTCACTTGGGAATCAAACCCGAATCACTGAGGGGTGAGCGCTGGTATTTGAGACATGAATCTATGGAACCCGAGTCGGGCACTCAACTCATGTTCTCTGAGCCAGTGAGCACATTGATTAACAGATTGTATAAGATATATTTTTTGTAAGCTTAATCATTTAATTAATTAATTTGATAAATTTGTGTTTTGTGAAAGATGGCACCAATGCCAAGGCAGGAAGGGGGGCCAGTAGATGAGGGTTATCGTGGGGGAGGGGGTAGACCCCCCTATCGTCTCGATGAAGGGTTTGAGGGGGGGCGAGGTGAACCCTCTATAAGTCATCAAGTACAGTTCCAACCCAGGTATTGTCGTTATTTATTTTCTAATCTTTTGTGTTAAGGGCTGAACTAATGCTACTGTTGATTAGGTGCCCATAACGGGTTCGATGGGTGCATTGTTCGCATCCCAGGGCTCATCCATCACTGATGTAGCAGGCCTCCCAGCTGTCCTGAAATTCCTGAAATTTTGACCTTGTCCTGAAATGTCCTGAAATTTGACAAATTATCCTCAGAGGTTCTCAAAATATGAAATTTTTCTTATTACTTATGCACATAAATTATACTGTTGCCCGGGAATCTATCATTTTAGGGATTTTTATTATTTCGGTGTACAAATGCGCAGATTCTTAGGTCATATTTCAGTGTACATATGCACAGATTTTTTGATGTACAGATTTTTAGAGGTAAATAAATCCTTTTTTTTCTCAAGTATTTCTTAGTGAATTGGACCACAAAAAAATCATTTTCCGGTGGTGGGGGGGGGCCATAAAATCCAAAGTTGTTTTAAAAATCTCAATAAGTGTTTTTTAGTCAATTGGACCACAAAAAACCATTTTCAAAAATTTGCCCCGCCCATGTGAGCCGTTGATTTCAATGCCGCTGTGTTCTGAAAAGTATTCATGACTGATTATGTATTTTATACTATTCTCCAGAATCATTTTCTAGGTGTAACATACGTTTTGTAATCAACCCATAATAATATGTGATTGGTGCTGTCAAAACCAGGCTAAAGTCGCTAAATTCAGAAAGTGGCATAATGCAAAAACAGTTGAAAGGGGTCAAATTTTCAAAAATGGGTTTATTTATTTAAATGATTCTTGAACATGATTAGCTCATTTTTGTGCATGATATATTTTTGATTTCTAATTAATTTGTCAAGATTTCAGGCTCTAAAAAATAGAATTTTTAAACCGAATTGGCTTATAGGATTAGATTACTTCTTAAATTACGAATGCACAGCTGACGATGCATCAGCATTAAACCTGTGTATTGTTCTACTACCAAGTGAAAGGAATCCTCTCATTTATAAATAATTACCCTGTTCTTATACATATACTCTAAACAGAGAGATTTTTATAATACTTGGTAGATTAAAAGTGCCACTAAAACACCCATATGATTAATTATTGTAAAACTATATGTTGAAACGTTTAAAAGAAATATACTTTATAAAAGTCATACATTGGCTGTTTAATTCATTGTTCATTTGAAGTTGTCTAGGAAATTTAATATTGAGCAAAAAATATTTATGTACACATTATGTAACAAAATATAAGTGTCTAAACATGTTGATGTGTTTTTAAAGTAAAAATAATTATTAATGAAGCTTGAAAGCTGCTTATGTATAACTTCAAAATACGTAGGGGTATGTCTAGTAAATAATTAATTTATCCGTCAGTTTTCATTAAATGATCTAATGTTAGATATCACCAGAAGGCTGAATCCATCCCCTTGAATTTGGTATATGCCGCTTATCTGAGAAGAATCAGGTTCCTGTGCTATTCAAGTTTTAGTTTGCTTAAAGTTTAAATTCAATTTTCTCAGAATTGTGTATTTCTGATTTGCTCAATATAATAATTCATATCTTTTTTATTTGACAAGCTATCGTCTTGTACTATTGATCATTGGATTAGTAATTCAATTTTCTATTGGAATCAGTAGCTAACTCAACAATTTCTTCTGGCTACTTTAGCCTGGTTTTGTCAGAGACAGTCACATATTTGTTGGGTTTTGCAGTTTCATAACGTCAGGCAATGTTAAAAAATAAGCTTCTTACAATGCTTGTGTGCTCCGTCATACTGAAATGTCGTTAACTTTTTTGTTTTTTAAGATGTCCAAATAAAATTTGGTGACAAGAGATAGAATTGGTTGTTCTCTCTCTATTGCTGGCAAATTTCACAACAATCAGCTTAATAATTACAATTTAGTTAACTGAAAACAGATGACATCATGTAATTCAATACTGGAAGACTGTTTTCGGACCCCTGTCTTGTTCAAATGTGAATAACTTATTTGTTTGCAACGATATCTGAATGACATTTATCAGAGTGTAGTAGCATTGATTGGTCCATTTCTGCAAACTTTTACAGGGATCGGTGCACTATTTACGATTTAGTGGCAAATACAAAAAGTTTCTCACTTATGAAATATCAATAACTTTTTTGTTTTTTAAGACATCCAAATAAAATTTGGTGACAAGAGATAGAATTGGCTGTTCTCTGTTGCTGGAAGATTTCATAGGAATCAGCTCAATAATTACAATTCAATAATTAAAAGACAATATATTAATATTTTATGGGTATGGTCACAAAAACGCTGATAACTTGGCCATCTGTTGTTCGAATTTGATGAAATTTTGAGAAATGATGAGAAACTGGCCTGCTAATATATCCTGTAAATATAGTGAACCTAGACCGAATGGTCTCGACAAATTAAAGAAAAACAAAAATTTAGGGGTCCACTTTTTTAAACGCACCTGTATGTCGTAAACATGTTTGTGCAAATGTCCTGAAATTGTCCTGAAATTTTTGGTTTTCTGTGTCCTGAAATTTCATGTCCCACAGCTTGGAGGCCTGATGTAGCCTTTCTGCATTAAAACAAACTTTGCTCCTTTGGTTGCCTTGTTTGCTGTTTAGGATATTGATATGTGTACTGGACCTTTTATTTGCTCATATTGCAGACTTGCTGAGGTCTTGCCACTTCGGTTAAGGCATATGGTTGGTTAGACTACCCATTACTCAACCCTTCATTGTTCAAAGTGCTTCTGAGACTTAGTTAAGACTGTGATTACAAAGAAGTTTGTTGATCGATTGTGTTTGATGCATATTTTGTTTGTCTTAATGTACACTTTCATTTATCAATGTTAAATAACAATATGATTTTAACGTCTGTTTCATCATCATCTCTGATATTTTTTATGACGATATCAGGGATGTCTCCATTGGCACAAGGAATACTAACTGGTCCACTCAAATGCTGTTAACAAGTCACAAGTGCTGAATAAGAACATTTAATGCCTAGTTTGTTATTATATTAAAACATATAATTTGAAACCATTTTAAAATGGGTTCTAACGAGTTTTCAAACCCATTAAAACCTGTCTTTATTTCTTTGTTTTCAAAATGTTTACAAATATCAGTTTCGATATTTTATTATGATTTTCTAATATATTATATTTAAATATTTATATTTCAGCGTAACTGATCAACCCAGTTTTGTATTGCTCCTCACCATTTACAATCCCAAGTATCCAATCAATGTGGTAAGTACATTTACCAAAGTACATGTACTTTTGGTATTTACTTGATTAATTTTTTTTGCAATTTTTTCTGAAATAATTTTTTTAAATTGTAGCAGTTGGGAGGATAAATAATTATACTGAATGTAATTATCTGATATGATGTAATTTATACTTCGTCAAATTCACTAAAATGGAATTGTAAGCTAATAGTTATAAATTTATGAACAATTTATGCTCAAGCTCAGAGAGTATCCTTGTATTCGAAAACGTACATGTATTAAACTTTGCTTTACAACTTACAGTTTACACATAATGACAATCTGAGAAACAAAAGCCAATGTACACTGTGATTCATAAAAAAAGGCACCAAAATATTATTTATCGTATCTTCCATAAAGATCAGCCTATTTTCATAAAATTTTGTGGCGATGTTTCGTCAATAAATTTGCTTAAAAATGAAATAAACATTTACTACATGAGCCAATTATCAGCTTCATACTAACTTGCGAAACTTTTAAGTCAATAATCTCTGTAACGTTTATACAGATCAGCATAATTGAACTAAAGTTTGTTAATAAGTAACAGTAAGAAAGAGCAACGTTCTAACAGTAATGTCAAAGAAACAACAACGTTCTAATTCAGAAATTGTTCGAAATGTTCTCATTTGACTCGAATACTGGCCCTCAACCTTGCCCGCCACTGCTCGATGGCCTAATCAATGCTGCAGCTGCCTGGCTCACGATCCACACAGTCTGTTGCTTTGCAACAGCTCAACTATTCCATTTCTTTCCAACCCTTAAATTGGGAACTCTTTAGTCAATCGGTGAGTGCTGTAATCTTTCAGCATTACCAAATTTCTAATTAAAAAAATTGTCATCTGTTATAAAAACAATGTCGTTATTGCTTGTTTTCAAACAATTAACTTCTGCCGCTTGTATCCTAGCAACCATTAAAGAATAAGTAACGAGTTTACATTTGTTTGAAGCAAACTTCATTTTAGATTCGATATTAAAATTTTCAGCCAAATCGGTCGAATTTTATGGAAGATAGTGTGACAAATATATTGTTGCCTTTTTTATGAATCACAGTGTACTGTTGTAATGTTTCGATAATGTTATTGAACATTGAGAGTCACGACTAATTGATACGATTGATTTGTTGTTTAGGATGTGCTTAACACTATCTGCGCTGCCGATAGAAGAATAGTGAACAGGATCATGATCTTCCGTAAGAGAGGCGTTCAAGCTATGGTCGAATATCCTTTCATTTCTCATAATTAATAAATACAAATTTTTATATCATTAAACTTTATTTGATTGTTCAAATTTTTGTGTCTGTATATTTTCACGCAGAACAAACACGCATTTTTACAGATATTTATGCAATTTTTTAAACTCGTGTGTAGTCCTAATTTTTTTATATCCCTCGTTGCGCCTAGCACAAATACACGATTAACCTTTTGGGCACCAAACTATATTAAGTTTTATTAATGTTATTCTGACAATTATTAATGCTATCGAGCTTTAACCCTCTCTCACGTTTGACTCTGTGGATATGGCTATTGGAGCCATGGAGACTCTTGACGGAGCCGACATCTACTCAGACTGCTGCACACTCAGGATTGAGTTTGCTAAGGTAATAATAATATTACTGAAATTGAAATTGCTTTTCGAATTTTAATATCAATTGTACCATCAGAGGTGCCATCTACTACTGATAGATGTAAAATATTAGAATAATATCAAAGCATATGATTTGGTGACTTTTTAATTCTCTTTGTTTGATTTAATGTATAAATTTAAACTATTTGTATTATGACCCAAATACACCCATTCGAACGATAGATAACTTGCCCGCTGCACATGCTCCGTAGTATCTAGGTCACATATAAGATGAAGGTCAGAGTTGATAGTTTCGTAAGTCTCACCATATAAATGCGTAGGAATAGCTTTTGTTTTCTTGTATTTCAACCAAATGCGGTGATTTCGTAGGTTTATATGTAGTTACATTTATGGATAAAGGTATTTTAAATGTTATATATGTCAGCAGTGGTTACATTTTTTATGAAACTCCAAAGAAGTATGAATTTATGATTAAAATTGTTTGTTTATCATTGACTAGATGCGTAACTAATCAATCAAGTGTGCATAGCAACGGAACCACGGACCTCCAAGAATTACTTGATTCGAACCAGTGTATCACTATGTTTCTCTGGAGTATAGAGTTTCATCTTTACGCACAACTCCAGATTGTGTAGTAAACCTGCTTAAATTAGTTGTCATGATATTGAGATTCCATATTGTATTTAATATATGTCGGGCTATAATTGTATTCTACAGCCTATTCAGTTAGGCGTTATGCAGAACGATTCAGACAGCTGGGACTATACCAATCCACGTCTTGGTGAGCTTATAATTTCTTTATTTCTATCATTCTTCTAGTTACTGTCCTTTTGTCTCTGATATCCTCTTCAAATAAATTGAGCCTGAAAACTGGATTGTGCGTTTAATTCTAATACGCATTTCCAACAGGGTGATATGTAGAGTTTAAGATAAACCTGGATTAGTTGATGCCTTTGCTTTAATATATTTGTTAAGTTCAATGTAAATAAATAACTGATGTTAAAATGTAATTTTAAATTCAGTCACTTTAAGACTATAATTTTTTAATATTTTATCATATAAATGTTGAATATAATTGAAATGAAATTACATATTTATAAAAAATGAAACTCTGCTTTTCTAATTGTAACATACATAGAATTTTTATATGACAATTTTATCAGAAACCTGTTGACTTGTGTAGAGAAGAGGGGGGGAGGGGGTTGTTCGATAGGGGTTATTTGATGAGAGGAGGGAGTGAGGGTTATAGGGTTACAATGCATAATGCAGATACTGTTTTATAATTTAATGTCATATCTACAGTACATTTGTATATTTTCTACGGATGAGCATTTGTAACATCTGTCAGAATTTGATTAATAACATTTGTTAAAGTACATATTTGATAGTAAGTGTGGGGATCCAACAATTAACGACTTTTTATCATCATAGCTCAGCAATAACAATTTATACTGTTTTTACTTTTCATTAATGTCATGTTTAGAGGACAAAATTTAATGGGCTGGAAGACATGAATTCTATAGTTATGTTTTATTGACAATTAGGCATAGATCATTGAGTACAAAGAAAATCTAATCGGAATCGCAATGACAGTTGCCCGTTACAGCCATTAGTGATAACATGCATAGCATTGCATACCAAATTTACAGTCTAGAATTTATAGTTGTGTGAACTATCTGATCTGTGTTAGCCCAAATCAATAATAATAATTAGGAGATTTATCAAGTGCCTCTCGGCTATATGCCACAGCAGCACTAGTGCAGTTAATCATAAACCCGATCTAATAATTTACTGACTCAAGACTTATTTGAAAACATGGCAGTGAGAGTTGTGAGAAATGTTCCCTCTAAAATTTTCCCCTGTGCGCAGAATTGTTTGATGTTTGAGCAGCATCATTTCTGAGTGAGCAACACATGTATAAAAAAGATGTTGCGATTGTGAATCATTGTGATTACATAGTACATACTAGTGATGATATAACTTACACCTTTGTGATAATGTCTTTTTATTTTAAATATGTTTGGTCAACAAATGTTGTGAAGTGTGTGCCTTATCGCCACACAAATATATATTATGCTTTAATTGCGATCACAAATTACATAACTACACCAAACAATTATGATCTCAAGTTTAGTGTACTAAATTTTCTGCCGCCTATATTTCTGCGACGACCATAGTTGATCAAATGCATATAGATTGACTTTCAAGGCGCCTACAGATAATCGTCGCCGCCCACAAATGTGTGAAAATTTCATTATTCCAGTGCAGGGTGTTGCCTATGTACCTGTATAGCTGAGATATTCCAGGCCTCCCAGCTGTCCTGAAATTTCTGAAATTTTGGCCTTGTCCTGAAATGTCCTGAAATTTGACAAATTGCCCTGCATTTCCTGAAATTCTGGAGGTTCCCAAAATATAAAATTTTTCTTATTGCTTACTTACATTTAGGCCTATACTGTTGCCCTGGAATCTATCATTTTAGGAGTTTTTATTATTTCGATGTACATATGCACAGATTTTTAGAGGTCATATTTTGATGTACATAATATTATGCTCAGATTTTTCGATGTACAGATTTTTCGAGGTAAAAAATCCAGCAAAATTTGTTCTCAAAAAGTGGTTTTAAGTGAATTGGACCAAAATAAATCATTTTCCGGTGGTATATGTTGTAAAAATGTTGTAAAAATGTCCTGAAATTGTCCTGAAGTTTAGGGTTTTCTGTGTCCTGAAATTTCATGTCATACAGCTGGGAGGCCTGGATATTCTGACTTTAACTGAAAAGCTTCAATTTTTCTCAAGTAACTTCGCTGCTACACTTGTGTAGCGGCAGTTATTGACGCTGCCTCAAGGCGCCAAAGCATGGGGCTGCTGCCAGAGATCATAATCTTACATTGACTTATAGACAAGAAAATTGGTTAATAACTCAGTGTCTTATACATTCCAAAAATTCTGCGCGGTATTTGAAACTGCTGTGCATCATATTTGAAAGACGTGGGCGGTAACACAGTCGCGCACATTAGATGAAACTTTGGTTCTGGGTTGCACAGATTTATAGACTATTCCAAACACTTGGTCGTGATGCATTGAATGCTATAGAGCCCATATTATTTGTCTTGACCCGTGGTATTTAAGTACACCTGAGAGAGAAGAAATGTCCAATGTCTCATACGTTTTGTGCACTGTATGTATACCTATATGGACAAAGTAGTTGAAGAGTCAGCACTCATGACTTCATTTTAAAGTTAATTCCAAAGATTTCAGTGTAAGAGATAAAACACATTCACATAAAATGCATGTGCTATTCGTCGACAATGAGTCCTATGACCTGTGTACAAATGAGAGGGTTCTCATTATCAGGCTGATCAAACTAAGAGAAGAGAATATCTGTAACAGGAATTTACTGTCATATTGGCTGCACATAATCAGCAAGTCATCACAGAGCTATATCATTCCTGAACGCACTTTTAAAAGTCGTATACTTCAACAGATATTGCAGAACCTGACCCGGAATATTTTGTTCGCGTTTATTATAGTGATACGGACATTCTTTGAATGAGAATTAGAGTTTGAAAACTATTTACTCGGTTTATAAAATGGATATTTCAATTTGATTTGTAATGTCTATCCAGTCGTTTAGATATATCAGAGATTGTTATATGATAAAATATTAGATAATATCAGATGTAGAGATGTTAAAGGATAAGGTTTACAAGATAAGGTTTCTTTCATGCGATTTCCGGAATGTAGGTTACCTGGTTGTTAGAAATGCAATGTTTTTAGTGGTCACGTCGTCACAATACCAAATGATCAGCTCACATACCATCCCATCTTTCCACCAATAATGAATAGCCTACTTACTAGCGCTGAGTGGGCCAGGATGCGTGCAATTTTGGTTTGAGTAGGTGAAACTACTTTCAGAGTCGAACCTACGACTACTGTTATGACAGCATAGCACTCTAATCATTGTGCCACCAGCACATCTGGAATTGTAAATATATCGAATAGATAGGCCTAGAGATATTGTTAGAGCTTAAATAATTTAGCTGTTGTCTAAGACTGTTCTGTTGGCAATCATCACAGCAACATAGTTTGAAGAACAAGACCTACATGTATAATGTACATACAATATTCTAAATGTGTGATGTCTTAGTACAAATTAATATATTGATCAGCTTAGAACTGCAAAAATGATTAACATCTGCATTTATGCATTGAACAGCTAAGAACCAAATATACAGTATGATTGTAAGCTAAGTACTTAGGAGGAACTTGACATTATCTAGCATTAAGCTTTCAAAGTCTCGAGACTATAGTGCTGCTATTTTGATTCATTCCACAAAGTATCTGCAAGTCTGTTGACGATCTTGTTGGCTAAAGATTTGAATGCTGCTGCTCCAACAGTTACATATAAATAACAAGAAATGCACGAAATGGATATCTGGGTAGTATAACACATTGAACAGATCAAAATATGTATACTCACAATATTTATCTATAACAATTAGTAATAGGGTGCTATCGTCGTTCATGACAATTGGAGCCCTATGAAGTATGGCTGCTCATAACCAAGCAAAGAGCGAAGTCCTCATGTAAAGTATAAATTCAGAGAATCAGTTCAAGAATCTTGGAAGGAAGTGAGAGGACTCTAAGCTCATATCTACTGAGATGTCCAGGCTTAGACTGCAGACATAATTATGTTCGTATATATACTGTGCTCAATCTTTCACACCTGCAAAAATTAACCGATAGCAGGGTTCCTACGCTCCTGGAAAACTCCCGGAAATCAGACCCTCCTGGAAAACTCCTGGAGAACTCCTGGAATTTTGACACTCCTTGAAATTTGACCCTCCTGGAAAATTCCTGGAGGAACCCATATTCCAAACCAGGATCAGAGTATTATAATCACAGGGGTTGGCGACCCTGCTTTGTAAATGATAGTCATTGGAAGATTAAGAGTAGTGGCTACTTAATTGCATTCCAAAACAAATACCGTATTGCAATCCAGATCACATAATATTTATGATCTAGAGGATTGGCAATGCTGAGATTATGCATTGAAATTGTAGCATATTATTTTAACTTACAATTTAGCCATACAATTTGTTGTATGGTACATTTCCTGTTTTAGGTAGGTTCAACTCTTGCTTTATTTTAAGTAAATGGGAACATAACAGCAACATGTCAGCCTGTGTCGGGTGGCGATTGTGTGCTTAAAGCTTTGTAGTTAAAGAAAAACGGCTATAAAGGTTGGTTAGTGCACAGGACAATTTGAAACCAGCCAATGATGCTCGATATTCTATTTGTCTGAAAACTTCTGATATAAGAAATATGAGTGAAGCTGTTCTTAAAAGGCACATAAATAGTAAAAACACAAATAACTAGTTGAACCGCGAGAGAAAGCATCTTATTTTGTCCAAGAAACAATTGATCTTCGACCAGAGACAACTCATCAAGATGCGGGAATGGTGGTGAGTCTGAGATGACTGTAGCTCATTGTTCCAAGCCTGCAACTGTAACAATGAAAGCTGTTAAACCACATCATTGCAACAAAAAATGGTGTTCTTTCGGCAGAGGTTCTCTGGGCTATGAAAATTTGTACCTCACATTACTTGCACAATTCATCCGAATGATCAAATCTCCAGTTCCAAAGAATGTTTCCAGATCGTGACATAGCATCAATGTGCGGAGAAATTAAAACTGCTTACTTCATCAATCACGATATTTCACCACACATCAAATTATTGCTGTTAGAGAATCTGAGGAGTGGTAGCACTGTATGGTCTCCCATAATATCAAACACCAGCATGAAAAAATTACAAACAGTACAAAACACAGCAGTACGAGTTGCCACAGGTTGCACTGCGGACACAAAATGAACCACTTTCATCAACAAACCAAAGTCTTACCATTAAAAGACCACTGTAATCTACATACTTCAAACTTAAAACAGAAGGCAGCCTCCTACAATCACCCTCTAAATAAGCTGATGGACCAGCCAAAACCAGCAAGAAATATGAAAGAAAGCCAATTTCTTTCAAATAAAAATATCATCTATCCACCAAAAGCAAACAACCTTAATGACACCACTGTAAGCAATCAAAATATTAAAGTAAACCATAGTCTTGCAGTGACCAATCACAAATGCACAATACCAGAAAACAAAATATTAG
>JAQFZF010003185.1:0-11598 GCA_034695365.1 Enchytraeus norvegicus
CCTGCCCCCCCCCCCCCTCCCTATGGTAGACATTAGTAGACAATGTTATCTTTTCCCATTTGTAGACATCATAAATGTCATCACATATAACATAGTGTGAAATGTGAATATGACGGACGATTTATATACTGCGTAAAACCTCGTCTAAAACAACAAAGGCGGCCAGGTCGGGCCCCCCAAAGGGCTCGGGCCCCCCTGCGTTACAGGGTCTGCAGGGGCGGTATATAGTTACGCCCCTGCCTCTGACAACATCGTTCTGATGAGAAAACAAACGATAGACTTAAATTAACAGTTGTTTGCTTTAATTTCCGCCTCTAGCGAGAACCTGGAATTTTGGCTGAATTCTACCGCTATCTATATTTAAATTTGTATTCAATCGCACATGCATCGTTTAGACAAAGTAAAATACCATGAAGCGTCAACTTAATAATGGCCTATTCCCAGTCTTGTCTGAAATGAAGAAATGTTATGTACCGGTAATGCATTTGATATTTTGATTGCTGCTATATGCAGACTGATTTACAGAAGATATTATTTCACTGCGACTCTGATCTACCCAGAAGATATAAGTGCGAAGAGCTTTCACAGGTCAGTTCAAGAATTAATAGATATATCTATTTTACTTCTGACACAGATTTTTTAATATTTGGTATAAAGAAATTCTACAACCCACGAAACAACATTTATTAAAAAGGCTCAAGCCAAATTTAACGTAATATTGGCGTTCTAACGGATATATCAGTGACGGGTGAGCCGCGGGATTTAAACCTTGAACATATGGAACTCGAATTGGAAAGTTAACCGATGTGCTACTTATTTGAAAACAAATGGCTCAGCAATTTGTCCAATTCAACTTGTATTTCCAACGATCCAAAAAACATTTTCTGTCTCGATTTATTTTAGACTAATCTGTGTTTCATTTTATTGATCCTTTTACAATGTAATAGACACTTTCAGTAAAAAAAAGACATATGCGCAGTCTTTCGCCCATAACTTTGGCATTTGCAAACCGATTAAAAAATTCTTGCATAGTTACAATCAGTCAGAGGCGTAGCGAGGGGGGGGGCTGGGGGGACAGATGTCCCCGGGCGCAGCCCAGGAGAGGGGCGCAGAATTGGAGAAAATATTTTGTTTTTGCTACACAAATAATTTGTCTACTTTCTGCGCCCCCTTTGCAGGTGTTCCGCCACGGTTTTGGGTTGGGGGACACAATTTTTATGACCTGGAATGCGAAAAAAAATTTTTGCTCGCTCCGCTCGCCAATATCTTTCACATATTGAGTAGTATTGTAGGCATTAACTGTAATGTAGGCCTATCGAAAAAAAAATCATTTTTCAAGTTTTTTTTCAGATATTTCTTCATTTTGGTCAATTTAAACAATCTAGTAGATATTTTTATAGGGGGGGGGGGCGCAGATTTTTGTTTTGTCCCCGGGCGCAAGAAACCCTCGCTAAGCCTCTGACAATCAGGATGAAATTTGCAACAGACATCGTAAAGTAATTTTGTTAATTACAATAGAAAATAAACACCGTGGACGAGTTGGAGCCGCTGCAGCGCCTGGTAGACGTTTAGCAAAACAGGCAGCAAACTGTCTCCTTGACACACAATAGATGAGAGGCGCAAGCGTATCAGAGCTTACATTAGAGCCAAATGAGGATATTTTGAGCATATTCTGCGACTGTTGACAGTAGACCTACCTGTATAATATCGTTTGGTTCGTGTGTTTTGTTGTTAGTCAATTCACAGATTCATAAGCATTCTGTAGCGATTTACATACTGAAACAGAACATCTACAATCGCACTGCTTTCAATTTCAATTTTCAAGCACTGCTTTAACGCAAAAATAAAACATTACCGGAGATACTTTACGCTATCTTATGGCAAATTTACCCTGATTCTATTGATGCAAGAAATTTTTGAATCGGTTTACAAATGCCACATTTATGGGCAAAAGACTGTGCACATGTTTTTTTACTCAGAGTGTACATGCAATTTAATGTACATCTTTGCACCTTATGCATGTATATGGTTGTATGGCCTACATGTACAATTTTGTACATGCACTGCTATGCTTCAATTTTTAAATATGAAAATAAGATCAAACTTGTGACACGCAATGCATTGTCGTCTTTAATCACTTTATTAATTAGCTACATCTTTGTAATTGTCACGGGAGAAATCCTGCTACGCACAGGTAGATATCTGGGAAAATTGAAACAAACATTGTTGACAAATTATTGACTGGATTAACTTTCTATTTCTTGAACTCTTCGTAGTCGATTCTATGAATTTAATATTACATGTAATGATCTAGTTAAATCGACTCAAATTACGTCACTATATGTTATGTCTCTATAATTACGTCACTATATGTTATATCTCACTATAATTATGATTAACTTAAGTAGCTTACTAATTATTTTTATTTACATGCTACACGAACATACTGAAAAGTCAGCTCCAGGTCATCTGCACTCATCTCGAGGCCTGGAGACAACACAGGCACCTCAGGTTGTACAACAGATTTTACTGCGCATGTTTATTATATGTCCAACTTTTTTCTCCACTTGGGCATAGAAACAATATGCACACACAAAAACAAACAGAAATCAAAAAAACAAATCGAAAGTAGCATAAAGAACATACTGCACAGAAATGAGAAAGTTTATAAGCGATAAGCGTAAAGCTTAGCTTAGCTAAATATCCCTTACCGTATCACGTATTAGCTATGTGTAGCAGTATACCGCTGTTTAAATGGTTAAGCACCTCACTATCTTTCCGACTAGTGTGTGCGTCTGAATGAATGTCAAACACTCCATCAAGAAAATTTTTTGCTCACTTGGGTAATCCAGTTGTACCAAGATCTCGTCTAATAACATAATTATGGTCAACGATCATTCGCTGTGTCAGATTCAACAGCATGGAACTCCTTAATTAATACGGATTTATCTCAAGAATGAGCATTCTATCTCAAAATTGATCTTTCCCAACATTCTTTCAAGTCTAAACCGAAAACTCACTTATTTAATCCTGCTATAGCTCACCGTGTAAAGCGCTGTGCGATGATGCAGCGCTATTAAAAGGCTCTATAGTATGACTATTTTTAGTGCCTGAGTGTGATTATAATTATTCTTAATATTATTCTAATATAAGTTTAAAAATAAGAGTACAAGTTAAAAGAAGAAGAATACGTCAGAATGATAACAATGTAGAGACCTTTTCAACCATGATGAGTTTTCGTACGGTATTTGATAATATAAACAATTCTGCAGAACCAGGTTGAATACGATGAACCGAGCGGAAATGGGAAGAAAAATAGAAACAAGAATAAGTGTGACGTCACGTGTCCTCCTGGATCACCTGGATTAAACGGAACTCATGTAAGATTTCACTTTCAACTTTTTTTATCTGGTGACTGTCGGGACAAGGCTTGCCTGTGTCAACGGTTGTCAGTGGCAATCCAACGCGTCAATGCAATTTGCTTCCGCGGTACCTTCAACGAGATGTCATTCCAAGTTTCGTTCATTGTAAACATACTTTATCTATTATAGGGCCTACATTATTTTGTAAGCAATAAATATCAATTTCATCATTTTGTTTGCATTTACAACCTAGGATATTTTTAAATCCGTGATATCATCTATGGAAAGGGAAAGTTAAATTTTGTTTTATTTATTGATAGATTCATTGTGTTAGATCCGGCAAACCTAAAAATAGATCAATCAAAAGTTGCACGTGTTTCGTAGAAGCCGACAAACGCAGTCACTGGTTAAGTTGTCTCAGAAACAATTGAAACAGTTGTCTCAGGAGTTGCCTCAGAAACAATTGAAACAGTTGTCTCAGGAGTTGCCTCAGAAACAGTTGTCTCAGGAGTTGCTCAGAAACAAAGATATCTTTTACAATTATTTTCTCCAAGATAATTATATTTTAAGGCATACAAACTATACAGTTAAAATAATTAAGCCATGCACCTCCGTTAGGCAGTGCACTGAGAGAAAGAGAGAGATTCACTGATTATACAAATAATAATTTATTTAGTGAAGTTTTATCTCATTGTTATAGGGTCCCCCAGGGTACCCGGGACGACCAGGGGAACCAGGGACCCAAGGCCCCCAGGGTGAGACAGGCCTGCAGGGCCGCACCGGTCAGCAGGGGGCCCCAGGTGTTAGTGTAGGTATTGCGGTAAAAAATAGCATGTGTTAGTGTAAATATTGCGTTAAACAAGCCTGTAGGTAAGTAGGTAATGTGGTAATGTAGGTAATGTGTTAAATATGCATGTGCTAGTGTACGTAATGTGTTAAATAATCATGTGTTGGTGCTAAATAATCGCGTTAGTGTAAGTAGTTAGGCCTATACATTAATTTAGCAGCATACTAACTGCATAACTTAGCCTGCGACGTACATCACACATGACTATATAACATAGCATTTTATATAGTCATAAATAAAAAGTTAATAAATAATCACGTTTTAGTGTAAGTAATATGTTAAGTGTCAGGTAGAGATGAGTCTCTGCCCCACGGCAATGGCTTGTTAGTGTTAAAATATGCACTGTTTAACTATTGAGCTCTGCTGCACTACCATACATGCAGTCTCGGATTAACCATATTGCAATAATTGTCTAATTTTAAACTGCCCTACTGTTCAAATTGACAAATTAGGGACCTAAAATCAAACTGTCAACTAATTAATCAAGTTTATGTTTATTTAATCCAGGGTCCTGCAGGTCCTCCAGGAGTCCCAGGATCTCAGGGGCAACCGGGTTTACTTGGACCTCCGGTATGATTGGCTGCTTCATCTTTATTAATTTAATTTAATTTAATATTAAATCGAAGTACAGCGTAATATCGAGAGATATTTAGTAAGAGCAATAACCCTACATCGTAATAAACATGTTGACATAATTATTAAAGTAATAATAAATAATTATGACAGTGCTGACAAAAAACCTTCACAATGCTCATTCATCGTGGACACCTCAAAAGACTGTGATAAGTAGGCAGGCTCTTGTCAATGGATTAAATTGTTGTCAATTTGCTCATTTTTATTTCAATCATGTTTTAAATAAAGGAGTAGATTTAGCATTCAAATATTAAATCGTTTTGACATTAATTAAGATTCCAATCTGGCGATGTAATTTTGACTTCTTTAAATTAAACACTCGATCACTATTAATAGGCCTAATTATTGTCACCTAACTTTTTAAATAGAAATCGTAATGCATGATTTTATTTGTGATTCTTATTTTATTTCGTAAGGTTAAATACATTTAGTCTATGAAATATATTTGTCAGGGCCCCAAGGGATCGTCTGGTCCCCCTGGAAGTAGAGGATTACCTGGACCTCCTGGAAGACCCGTGCGTATCTTATTCCGTTAATTTTTTGTATTTTAGTTAATTTAAAATTTAGATAGTCTAAATTAGTATGTGAAAGTTTAGTTTAACTTTAAAGGCTTACTCTTCTTTCAAAATTTATTAAGATCTTGCTTTTTGCAACTATTTATAAATGAGTTTCAAAATATTTTTGATAGTGAAATACTCCAGACTATCGATTGAGTTTAGAAAATGAACTTGCTAACCATTACTTTTATTTGCATTGTATGTTTATTCTTAGGCAGAAAGGGACAATAAAGACGAGAATTTCATTAAAGTGAGTAATTATTTCAATTTACTGAGGAGTTATTTTCGATTAGTTCCATTATTATAATCAGCTTTGATAGCGTAGTTTAGCTTTTGTAATGCTATATGCCGCTACATGTTTGACTTCGTCACTAAATAACATGCACGTTTAGAATTGATTCCAAGTTGTTTGTCAGAGCCTCATCTTTCTATGCAGTGTATGACTGAGATTTCGCTCATGATATCCGTTCTATAGAAATTTGCACATTCGGATGTCCTGCATTAGTCTGCACAGTAACCTAGTCGGATATAACTTTAATTGATAGCACTAGATAATTAATTTTCTACTGACAAATATAAAGCTAAGATTTGCATGAATTGAGATTGTATGGACATTTATATTTGAAACGATCCTTGGAAGTTAGTGAGCCCGAGGGAGGCTCATAAAGTCTATTGGATAACACACCGGACCTCAAATGGACTGATGAAAGACGTTTGAATTAACTTGCCAGCAAAAAAATTATATAGTCATAATAATCTTTTTATGATGTTATAAAGATAGCTGACTCCAGAGTTATGATTTCAACATTATATCGTCATAATAGATTTTCAGGCATGTCCATTTGAATAAATATTGATTTAACGTTCATAAAATTGTATAACTTGGTTCTTAATTTAGTTAAGAATAGGTATCATCATGTACATTATTAACCTACACATTGTTAGTCTATACAGTTCAACAGCTGTACTAAAATGTTCATCTTACAATATAGTATTGGAGTATTGTCATGTAATACATGCCTGAATTTTTTTGCATAAGCTGACTAAAACCTGTGCTACTATTTGACAGGCTAGCAAAGGCGACAAAGGCGACATCGGTCCAGTAGGACCCATTGGATTAAAGGTAAACCCACATTTGTTTGTATAACTTTCAATTTTATTCGGAGTGCGATGGCCATTTATCATGATATCTATCATTTTTACGGCCAAGTCTACATCGTTACGCAGACTTCGATTTCAGAAATTCACTCCACCGTTCCAGTGCATGACAGTGATCGTATCGTTGGATATGTTCCTTTGAGATTTCAAACCGACTGATCCATTCCACATAGAACCTAGAGTGATTTAAATCATTATGGGTTGTGGCATATTTGCTGCGCGAAGGATGAGTAAATCTCTCGCTTAATTTTCATTTTCAGAAATGGTGGAAGTGGAACGATCGTCCTGCAGCCCATGACAAATATTAGGCCTACACTTCTATACTTATAACTATGTCATAGGATTACCGCGCCCAAGCCATTTGTTCTAGTATTTTAGAACATTTAATCTGTTTTGTTGCTCTATAGGGAGACAGCGGAAATGACGGAGTACACGGAATGCCTGCAAGTAAAGGACAAAAAGTTTGTATCAAAGCTAATTACATTGCTTAAAAGTCTAAATAATCTATACAATACAATATGGGTTAGCGTGAGTTTCATCATCTGAAGACGATATCAGGGAGCATTGTAACAACTGTCAAACATCTATCTATCCAATGCTCCGCTACGCGGCGGGTCCAAGACACAACTTCATACACAATCGGATGCCTCGCTCATTAATGAGCACGCCATTGTTCAACCAAACAATTTGATCCCTTCATAAAGACGGTCCCTCAACACACATGCTTATAGTTCTAGGCAAATATGGCTTCTGGTGTGATTCTTCATTGCATTCGGAGCATTCCTCAGTGAATGCGTTAGTCGGCTTCAACGACATGCTTCTACCGCACATGTGCAGCTTTCGATTGGTCAATTCACAGTTTCAGTCACCGAGATGGGGAATGTATATTGTATAGCCTACCTTGAATATATTTGCATAAGAGTATAGCTTGCATAGATGACTGAAGAATAGTATTATAATAATTTATCTTTTATTAATGTGTTGCTAATAACAGTAATATTTATTTCAGGGTGATGCAGGTTCAGAAGGCCAGAGAGGCTATCCTGGAGTCTTAGGCAGTAAGGTATTGCCATTGTACTTCTGAATTAAATTCTTGTATTATCAGTCACTGATGCTTGAATTTTAATTTATAACACAGTGACCGGCAGCAGTTAACATTTATTGCAAGGTGTTTTCTATCTCAACAGATTAGCTTGTGCTGCATAGTAAGAAGAAATTGTGAGCATGTTATGACAGCTAGAAAAAGCCAAAAAATATAAAAATCAATATACACTATTAACATTTCGACTATCCCATCGCATTACATTTATTTCATGTTTAATGTTCAATCATTCCAATGCATCTCTATACTCTATGATTTCACATGATCATACGAGGTTATAACTATGATCATTTTATTAAAAAAACATAATACAATGTCAAATTCTCAATACATACATAATAGTTATAACACAAAAAGGAGAGAAATAGAGAAATAGAATTCACAGAAAAAATTGACAGAAATTGTGAGAATGAATGATAGCGATAGATTATAATTACTGAAACAAATCTTTTCTGTGTTAGGGTGAAAAGGGATCGCCCGGTGAAACTGGGTTACAAGGTTCATCCGGATCTAAAGGAGAATCGGTAACAAATGCTTTTATTTTACTGAATCGTACATTGCACGTAATTCTGGCGAAGTCTAATTCTTTCACAGTCGTGCCAGCACGGTGCCAGCCATCGACATGCATCCTTCAGCAAGCTGCTTTACTCTCCATTATTAAGAACAACGATCAATATCCATTGCAAAGATTGCTTTCGAGCTGCACCTTAGGCTCAATATTAAATTTGTTTTCTGCACTGCAATCAAGCCAATTGTGGCCTGTTTATATTGTAGAGGCATATATTATAATTGTAATGTCATGAATTACTGTGTATGTGGTTTGGAATTTTGCCTATTTTATTTATATACGTATAGATTCAAGTTGTAGTCATGCCTGCAATGGGCTAATAGGCCTACTTAATAGATATATGCTAATTTGTTTCAAGGTTATACTTAATGTTAGGGTGTGCGTAAATTTAACCTGCATGTATTTCTTTAAATTTTAGAATGAACACAGTCTGTACATGCGAGTTTATATTATAGTGATATTAGCTAAGTACAGCACATGCTCTGTATTTATATGGAGATTCATACGACTATAGCAGATACTCTGACGGTTAAATTTCATCACAAGTCTATTTTCAAATAACCTGATACCTATACCGGGGGTTAGACTTAAAAACGCCTTCATGCCATTCCATCCACGAGAAAGAAAACTTGCTTGAGGTTCTGATATTTTTTCAGTTAATGGAAGAGATAGCAGAATATTTATGTAGGTAGGCCTATTTAAAGATTATTAAAGATGCGTAGCAATCAGTAGCAACAAAACAAACAGCAGCATGTGCAGCTTAGCAATAATTCTCCTCACTGGCAGCAGCAATCAAATCGACAGCTACATCCGAGATCAGATCAGCCTTTAGCTTCTGTATCTATCCATGCAAACTCAGCTGCAGCTGCTCAAGCTATCTTAAATCCTTTTGCTGCGATTGCTGAGAAGCCATCTGCTGCTGCAGTGGTAGCAGCTGCAGATGGGAAGATTTCCATCGGTAACAGATCTAAGCCTAACTATGTACTGGGTAAGGCTCCAAATAACAAACTCTGTGCGGTGAAACCCAAGAAACCTGTGCGACTATTTTTGTCGAGATTGAGTCCTAACAGTACAACTGAAAATATTATTGACTGTGCTGTCGATTCTTTATCGTCTCTTTTTGGAGATTCCTTTAGTAGGGAATTGATTACATGCGAGAAACTTAGAACAAAGTTTAACACATATGCGTCGTTCTGTGTAACGGTATTACTAGAAGACTCTGTACGAAAGTCAACATTTGAATATCTTCTCAAAGCAGAAACATGGTCAGTGGATGTTCTTGTGAGAAAATATTACCAACAACATAATAATGGATAACTCACATGAACTTCGTATATGCTCTTTCAACTGTCGTTCGTTACGAAACTCTATGCCAGACATTCTTAAGCTACTGGATGCTCATGATATCGTCAGTATCCAGGAACATTGGTTGCTTCCTAATGAATTAGATTCTTTGTCTAATTTGCATGCTGATTTTTACGCTATTAGCACAAGCGCTGTAGATATTACATCAAATATATTGATAGGTAGGCCATACGGCGGTACCGCGATTTTCTACAGAAAATCGCTTTGTACTTTGTTCTCTGCTAAAGGCATTCCTGTTGATGACAAGTGCATTACTGCTCTAGAATTATATACTGATAATGGCCCCCTCATTCTTTTAAATGTATATATGCCGACAGAGTATCACGATGATTATAGTCTTGAACTAAGTAACTAGTGATCAATATTATGGAGTGTGGATTGAAGTTTATAGATGCCCTATCGTAACAAGATGATTAGCACTGTTAGTTTTTGAGACCGCTATTTATGGTCTCGATACACACAAGGCAGAGAGCAAGTTTTAAGTTCACAAGACTATTTAAATGCTAGGTAGTCCAGGCCCAAATATTGATTAATAACAGAGACAATTTATCCTCTGTGAAAATGTACCCTTGTCCAGTTACTTGTTACGGTTACGCGGCGCAATGCGTTACAATGAAGCACTGCTACAGTATAATGATTGAGACTAGAATGCTCGGGTTGGTTGTTGGTATCTGAGAGCTCACTGGAGTAGTTTTGTTTTTGTTTGGTTCATGACAGTATCTGCGTGTAACTGTGAGTCATTGTCCGGTGTTTGGGTCATTTTGTATGGCCCGTAGGTCTGCTGCAGCTGAGCAAAGGAATGAGAATAGAAGTAGAGCAGAACGGAGGCCCCATGGAATGATGGATTGACGGGGGAGAGGGGAGGAGCCCCCACTAGTACTAAATAAATATTGAGATCATGTTCATTAAAATTATTGTAGCACTTAGTAAGTTAAAGTTGACAAAGGATGTAACATATATGTTATAACCAGATGAATAGAGCTCCTTCTATCATAAATAAAGCCATGTACTCTACAGTTTCTGTCCATGTTGAGAAAGTGAAGATTTCTTCGACGTCTGCTGTCTCCTTTCTGATATTCTGTATTGTAGATGGGATTATAGTAACAGGGGCGGCGCTGGCCGGGGTCCAGAGGTCCGGACTCCCAAGTTCCTCCTAAATCGCCTATATACAATTCTTCCAGATCCGTTGAGTTTTCTTTCTAGGGGGGGGGGATTGGTACTGGGGGTTGGACCCCCTAGTATCTGAGAGTTCACTGGAGTAGTTTTGTTATTTCTGGTGTTTGACAAGAAATCAAGTAGTGTATAGTTTTGTTATTTCTGGTGTTTGACAAGAAATCAAGTAGTGTATGAAACAATTCGGAAAGATGTAGGAATTTGGAATGATTGATTGAAGAATTTATTTTATTTTTCTAATGTTGACAATTTAAGGGTGTTAATAATGCTTTCTATTTAATGAATAACCACAGCAGGTGTAGGCAGTGTAAGTGCTGGAGACGTGTCAGTGAAACAATGTGTATCCAGTACAAGTACACAGGCAATGCTGTGGCCTCTTAAATCTGCTTCTGGTGAGTATAAAGAATAAGTAAAAATAAGTTGGTAATTGGAGTTAATTGTAATTTCTTTTTTCATCATAATATTAGGTACCTGATGTTGACTTCGGATGGGGCGTCTGACGTTGTGCACAAAATATCACCATCCTATTGAATTTTCTATGATCTGGTTACATTAATGGTTTTGTATGTTAATGGTATTGTATTGCATACATGGGGTTGTGTTTGCTGAGATAGGTAATAACAAATTAGAGATAGCATTCTTAACCTGTATATAATAAAGTTTTAAGTTAATTTTATTGAGAACAATGCTAATTTATGTTTTGTTGAATGTGTGTAATACACACTATGAGTCCAAAAAAGTACCCAATAATAATAATAATCTTCTTCTTCTTTCAGGTGTCCTGCCGGTTCCCAGCTTTGACGGTCATGGTTTTCCAAATATCTCTGTCTCCA
>JAQFZF010003186.1:0-11598 GCA_034695365.1 Enchytraeus norvegicus
GCTGTATTGTATTGTATTTTATTGTATTTTATTGTATTGTATTGTATTGTATTGTATTGTATTGTATTGTATTGTATCCATGATGACATCAGGTACTAAGATAGCCTCACTAGAAGAGTTCAAGGTTCAGAGGTAGGAGCTGATGTCTAAGCTAGCTG
Source organism: Enchytraeus norvegicus (assembly GCA_034695365.1). Taxonomy (NCBI): domain Eukaryota; kingdom Metazoa; phylum Annelida; class Clitellata; order Enchytraeida; family Enchytraeidae; genus Enchytraeus; species Enchytraeus norvegicus. The sequence goes on from JAQFZF010003186.1 coordinate 159, forward strand.
CTTTAGAGAAAAAATTGTATTGTATTGTATTGTATTGTATTGTATTGTATTGTATTATATTGTATCCATGATGACATCAGGTGCTAAGATAGCCTCACTAGAAGAGTTCAAGGTTCAGAGGGAGGAGCTGATGTCTAAGCTAGCTGCTTTAGAGAAGCAGCTGTATGATCAAGATATAGAGCACAAGACCAAGGTGTATGAGATAGAGAGGAAACAGGTCATCGATAAAGATGTGTGAGTGTATCTGTCTATCAATCAATCAAACAATCAATCAATCAATCAATCAATCATCAGTAAGACCAAGGTGTATAAGATAGAGCAAAAACAAGTCATAGACAAAGATTTGTGAGTATATAAATCAATCAATCAATCAATCTGTCAATCACTCGTCAGTAAGACTAAGGTGTATGAGATAGAATGGTAACAGTTCATCGACACAGATGTGTGAGTGCATGAGTACATGAACACCTGATTGATTGATTGATTTTGTGATTGATTGACTGACTGACTTACTGATTGACTGATTGATAGACTAAAGAAAGAGATGATCCAGAGTGTTAAACAGGTGGCTGGAGACTGATTGACTGACTGAATCGATTGATTGATTGATTGGTTGATTGACTGACTGAATGACTTATTGACCGATTGTTGATTGATTGATAGACTAAAGAAAGAGATGATTCAGAGAGTTAACCAGGTGGCAGCAGAGTTCCGCAAGGCTTCTAATCGTCAGATGGCGGAGACGACCAAAAGGACCATCAGAGAGAACATCTCCATCAGCGCTCAGCTCACTAAGATCTCAGATACCACGGAGGAGCTCGTAACGGAGAACGAGCAGCTCAAGAACAAAACAAGATCTCAACGACAGGTCATAGAGGAGCTGACTGAGAGAGAGAACGAGTTAGCCAGGAAGAATGTGAGCAATCAAAAGGTTGACCAGTATTATAATACAATACTGTACTACGCAATTCAATACAATACGCCGATTGAATAAGCTGGATTTGTGGAATTCTTTGCCTGATGATGTTGTAAATGCAGTGTCAATGAATAGTTTTAAGAATAAGTTAGATGTTTTTATTAAGTTTGGTTGGGGATTAAAACAAGCTTTTAGCTTTCTTCCCTATTTCTGCTACCTCTATATATAGTCATGTTGGAGATGAGTAAGTGCTGGTAGCAGTTCTCGTAAATTCTGATTTATTGATTGATTGATTTTTTTACCCTGGGTGTAAACAGCCCGGTTGCTTGTATAAAAGCAATTCATTAAGAACGGGATGAATCGTGGCCCAGCTACTCGAGATCAACTAGATTAAAAGAACGGCGAAAATAAACTGCATTAAACCTTTGCAGAGCTATTGAGAGCCTCCGTAATCACCTCATAAATTGAGGTGATTGATTGATTGATTGACTGATTGATTTACCACAGATAGTGAGAGCTCTGTTAGAGAGGTGTCAACATCAAGCTCAGATGCTCGATGAGGCAGGACTGAAGGATGCAGAGATGAGAGACCTGGAGGCCCATTATGAGGCTCTCAAAGAAGAACTAGAGAGTTCTCAGTACGTATCTGCAATAACATAACATTAAATTTCCTGGGTCGGGAAGCATCAGATGCTTGTTTAAGACCCATATAATGGACAATAAAGAGTCATGTTGGAAAACTCCACAACTGATGTATCAGCCTAGACCTCTGCAAATCTGGAATATGAAGGACCAACTGGTCTATAACACGGAAATCATGGCCATCAACTCCCCACTTCCGTACCCGCTTCAGTCGCCTCTTACAAACACACGCAGTTGCCGGTGGGATCAATTCTCAATTTTCCTGAACCCACTCGGGAACACAATACAGTACTATACAAGAGGATTTAGCGTCGGATTCCTCATCCGAAGGCGATGTCAGGGACGTCTCAAGATGTCAGTAAGTATTATACAATACTAGATATGATTCAACATTAGTATAAACATTAGTAGATGATGATCGATTGACCGTAAAAAAGTATATTAGAATATTGATCAGATTTTAATAACATTATCGTGAAACACCATTATTAAAATATTTTATTAAAATATTTTATTGTGTATTTAAGTTAATACCTATTACACAATTTACATAGTGTTTTCTTGCGATATTTTGCCAGATTTGAGAGTTATGATCTGAACATGTGAACCGCCTATTTTAAAAGTTTATTCTTTATTTTATTTCAACAGACAATTTTAAAAATTCATAATTTACATTAAGTTTCAACGAATGCATCCTATACAATGGAATAAATCTTGTAATGTTGCTATTTATAAAGTTGACATGAAAAGTTTCGTTTAAAATGAAATTGCTTTCCTTATTTTCGCTTTAAATGCCGTTATTATTTGTATAGGCCTACCCAGATAATTACATGTATTGCTGTGTAGATTTGAGTGACAGATAATTGATTGATTGAGTGATTGATTGATTTAATGATTGCTATAATGATTGATTGATTTATTGCTTGAATGATTGAGTTATTGATTGATTGATTGATTGATTGACTGATTGACTGACAGATTGACAGACTGATTGATTGATTGTGAATTTGACTGGAGATGGGTCCATTGCCACAAAGAACGAGAGATTTGAGCAGCAAGTACATAGAGGGAACTGATTGATTGATTGACTGACTGATTGATTGATTGACTGATTTTTTATTTTGTGAGTTTTATAAAAACGATTCATTAATGATAGAATGAGTCGTGGCCCGGCTACTCGAGATCGCCTAGATTGAAATAGTTGCGAAAGCAAACCGTATTAAACCATATTGATTAATTGACTGCCCAATTGATTGATTGATTGATTGATTGATTAAACCAGAGATGGCTACCATGGCGACAGAGAATGAGAGGTTGGAGCAACAGATACAGAGAGTGCATTGACTGATTGATTGATTGATTGATTGATTAATTAGACCAGAGATGGCTGCCATGGCGACAGAGAATGAGAGATTGGAGCAACAGATACAGAGAGTGACAGAGGAATACAAGGAGAGACTTGCTCTACGCAGACGTATAGAACAGACCCTGCTAGAATGTGCCTCGGCTCTCAAGTCTATCATCATGGTCTCTCTCTATCTCTCTCTCTCTCTCTCTCTCTTTCTCTCTCTCTCTCTCTCTCTCCCTCTTTCTCTCTCGCCACCCTTTTATATCTATTTATATGCCTAAAGCCAACTTTAACGTCAGTTTCGGGACCTAAGAGCTACATGAGTGATGGATGAGCCCTTGTATTAGAATCATGAACCTATGAAACCTAACTGCTAACTTGCTGAGATACGTGTTGTTGAGACGTCCCTGACATCATCTTTGGATGAGAAAACTGACGTTAGACATTGTGTATCTGTGCTAGCAGCCATTGAGGGAATTTGATTCACCATCGAAAGACAAAGGTACGATTAATCATGGAGTGTCAAAAAATAATAAAAGCACAAAGCAGCAACAAAGAAAGGAAATTGATATGTGCGTTCTGTCATGTGAGAATATGCAAATAGAAAAAGGCCTTTATTATTATACATTGAGAATTTAACGTTCGGTTCCTCACCCGATGGCGATGTCAGGGACGTCTAGTTATTACTTTTATTACCACAGGCTGGTAATAGAAATATTATTACTGGGGAGCAGTGATATTTTCGTTAACTAAAGTTGAACCAAAAAACAAAAATTATTGCATCGTCGTGCGCGAGAACTGAAACGATTATTATTGATTTTTGCTTGCAGTTGCATGGTCTGCTTGAGACGTCCCTGACATCGCCTTCGGGTGAAGAATCGGACGCTAAAACCAAAATTTCTTTTCAGATGATACTAATTCTTTCTCATTATTTTGTTGTAAAAGTAATTTGTAAGTTAGACAAAATGTAAAAGAGTACAAAAGGGCTTAAATGTTAACCAAAAGTTACAAAAATATCAAAACGCGCTATTTTACACAACCTTTGACCACTAAGAAACGAACTAAAACTCAAATTATTAAAAATGTACTCGAACTAGAATTGAACTATAACTAAAATACCTGAACTAGAACTGAATTAAAACTCAAATTATTCGATTCTTCAAGAACTGAAACTGAACTAAAATAGAAATTATTCTTTCAGGACTGAATAAGAACAAACGAAACTTAAATTTCAGAATGAAAATATCACTGCTGGGGAGTATTATAATGTATGTATTACAGGCGACCAATGACCTTATAACACATAGACAAGCTAAAATAAATAGCAGCCATTATAAGCAGTGTCAATTGTTTTGTTGGCGTTACCAACTGCAAATTGCAATATTTACAAATCATTGTTTTCCTAAGTCACCTGACGTAGGTAAACAATGATCAGATTACTGGTATTTACAATTTAATTGTATTTAATTAAATAATTATTTAAATTAATTTTATATTAATTTACGATTTTAACATTTATTTTTTGTCATATTAATTGTAAAAACCAATTTCATTTATAACCATTAATCGATATGACACTTATTTACGCAATTTCAGTTGCAAATTGAGAAATAGATAAATAATAAATTAAATTCAAATTCAAAACAAACGGCTTATTTGTTTACATTTTGCCATAATGGGCGTGGCAAGCAATGAAAATGCCGTGTTTCTGTTCTTTATTGCTGATGACACAAAATATCCGAAGGGTCGAATCTTGTCCTTTGCATCAGATGGACTTAATAGGACGATCGAGTCTAGTGCGATATCGAGTCTAGTGCGATATCTAGTCTAGTGCGATCGAGTCTAGTGCGAGTCGAGTGCGATATAGTAAATAATATTGATTTTAAAGGATTATTGTGGAATTATTTTGAACGCTCAATTTAGATGCTCAGCTAGTTAGGATGTTGATATTATTGAACACTTTACTGTAACTGAGATTTGATAGTGCGATACTTTGTACTAATAATGTTTTTTTTTATTTTTCTCCTATTGCTTTCATTTGATGCCATAGGTCTATTGGTGTTTCTTTTTGTTTGATTTGTTTGTTTGTTTGGTTAAACTGCTACCACGTGAATAATAAACTATATATAAAGCCGGTGAAAATTTCAAGTACTTAGGTACTTGGATTACTAATGATGGAAACGCGACAAGGAAATAAAGGCCAGAATTGCCATGGCAAAAGATACATTCTAAAAAATTAACTAACATCTTCCATAATCTATCAATGGACGATATAAGTAGTTTAGCAATACTTTTTAATTCTGTTTATGACAGATTTTAAGTCTAATTATAGGATTATAGTACAAACTAATTTTAGACAATTGTAGCAACGATAAAAACTGCATAATATGTTGAGAAACTCTATATTCTATCTATAATTACACTTCAGCTTATGATATAACGCTTAACTATAGGGTATACAGGCACGCTGTTAAATGTTTTTAGTTTTTGGGTTTATTTTGATTTGATTGTTTTTTTTCTTTCATTCCTTGCCTGTGCTCTAATTGTGTTTGTTTCTTTGCCCAAGTGGCGTAAAAAAGATTAATAAAGATTAATATATATAATCACAATATACGACTAAGCACGAAAATGAACGTACTGTCGACAGCTATGACCAAGAGATTAGACGCTGTTGAAATGTGGTTCTATAGAAAAATTTTACGCATCTCTTACACCAGACACATTACAAATGAAGAAGTTTTAAATAGGATAGCAACAACAAGAATTATATTAAATACTGCGCGGAACAGACAGATGAGCTTTTTCGATCATGTTATGGCGAATAAAGGAATAAATAAAGGAATAGAAAACAGTCATAAGCGGAAAAATTGAAGGAAAGCTCTGCAAAGGAAGACAAAGAATTACCTATACAAAGAGTCTCAGTGAATGGATAAACGTTGAAGAAATAGAAATGATTAGATTTGCTGGAGGCAGAGATATTTGGAAAACCATGACCGTCAAAGCTGGGCACCGGCAGGACACCTGAAAGAAGAAGAAGTAGGTTTAAAAAATCTGTTGATAGTACGCATCCTTGTCTGACTCTCCTTTTTATGTTCGTCAACAGTTACTCTCCTAGTTAGTTTTGATTATCTTACCGCAGCAGACTGATCCCAATACAAATTATTGGCCTACTGCATAACAATTTGTTTTATTCTTACTACATAATAATTTTTATGCCATATTTTATTGGAGATAGCCTTGGTCTTATATTGTTGCCGACCTGTTACAATCATAGGTTACAGCCACAGAACAATAACAACAATTGCAACAATAGCTACAACAACCAGGAAACCACAGAAGTAGCCTACGCCTACTGTAACATTGTAGGATTATAGACAACACCCGAACACTAGCACTTGCTCGATGAATCTACAGGCAATATATTATAATGGACATAGACTACACCAATAACACACAAAAGTTAAGCCTGGCCTAACAACTATATTAGTAGTCATTATATTGATTAATTCACTATGTAAATGCTGATTGCAGTCATAGATGGGTAATTCGACTTTGTTATACAGATGGTACCATCAGGCGTCGATTATGGTGCTTTCGGACGCTAAATAGACGTTAAACGTTGTGACTGTTAGCTATCAATTGTGAACAGTACGAGTAGGCCTAACCCAATTTGTACGCTATACTACGAATAATGAGAATTTATTGAATGGTTGTTAATATCTGAGATACATGTAAATATGATATCACATTTTCTTGCAGAGAATTGAAATATTGCAAGGGACTAACACAAAATACATGTAATAGACTAACAATGGTTCGAGAGTGGTTAACGTCAAAATTCAGAAGCAAATGATGCTCATAAGACGGTTCAAAACAATCGAGCACTCTTAACACAAAGATTGGTTTAATAGACTAACAATGACACTAACGCTGTACTCTATAGGCCTACTTTGTGTAAACAACTTCAAGAGGTGTGTAAGAAATAAATAGTAAAATAAAGCAACAATCTCAAACACGCGCACAGCACACCTCGCACACTTACTTGTCATCTGAAGCCATTTACTACTTTGTGATGCTGTGCTAGTGCTAGAAACATTTGAATATCATAGTTTGATTTCAAATAGTTCAGCCACAAAAAAGATTAAATTATCATTATCAATCAAAAATATAAGCAAAGTAAAGTTAAAGCAGACAACATTTAGATTTATTGTCTCAACCGAACAATGCAAGATGTTTCGTTATAACTGGTTAATTATTATACAAGTAGGCTACATATGTAGTGTGGCCCACAGAGTTAGACTAGGTCAGAGCTAACGTGTGTGGCTCACAGAGTTAGACTAGGTCAGAGCTAACGTGTGTGGCTCACAGAGTTAGACTAGGTCAGAGCTAAAATACAACGATAGTAGCCTATCATTATCATAATGAAAGCAAATATACAATTCGATGCATAATCGATTTATCATCGAATACAAGAATGACAATATCAAGAATACTTAAGTAGCCTATAGCAGTAAGCTTATATTATAATTATGTAAGAATGTACAATAATGAATGAATGAATCTCCCTAAATGAATGAATGGGAAAACGAGTGAACCGACAAATCGTAATCCAGCGATGCCTGGATATGCTGGATTACAATTTGTATCACATTTGCTGCCGTCCGTTCCCAGCAGGAAAACCTGCTGGATCCTCAGTTATATGAAGTAGGCCGGGGCCGCTGTGCAATATTCGGTCATGTGAGCTTAAACTTTCAAAGGCGGGGATGGAGGGAGTCGGCGCCACGACCGGCGCTCTGAGAAAGCAACAACAACGACGATCGGACGGATGGACTAAAGCACGAACAACTGAACGAATAAATCAATAAATCGATTAACCAGTTAAACCATAAAAAAATCAATCAATCTATCAATATGGCTATCGATCAGTCAATTACTGATTCTATTAACAAATTAATTCGTTATCCCTTTATTTAAATCGAATATTAAAAGAGTTTCGATTAAACTATCATTATAAATTAGTTAATTATGGATTGCTCCAGAAATGCTGCACGGGTCCAAAGATTTGATGTATAATATATTTTTATATTATTATAATATATTATTATATATATTATATGTATAGTATATATATGATAATAATATTCAATAGCTCAGTTGGGCGAATACTTTTTTTAGTTACCAACAAATTAGAAGAAGCTAGATAGGCACAATGTTAAGAATTTTGAATGCATTTCTTAAAATTTATCGAATTAATTAATTGCTGAATATGTACTTATTGGTATATTTAGGCTAATTGTCGGCCTACACCGTGGTTATCAATGGTAAAGCCTTTTTTAAATTTGCACAAAATCTTAACCAGTTAAACAATTCCTATTAAATGTGCATTTGATATAAAGTTTATAATAGGGGCCTACAATAGAATGAGGAGTTAACGTCCGGTTCCTCACCCGAGGTTTATTTGCACCAACTAAATGGTAAACTGCTCCACTGAAACTGTCCTTCTATCAATTTTTAAAATCATCACTAACGCTATGAGTGGGCTCAGTAGGCCTACTCAAAAACAACATTATTGTGTATGCTCTATCTTTCAGCTGCTTTCGATACTCACGACCATAATTATCATCCTTCTTCAACTTCTATCTTACTGGTTCGGCATTCATGGAAATAATACTTTCATGGTTCTCTGTTATGGATCGAACCCTCAGTGTCAAAGTTCAAGAACATTCTTCTTCAACCACTAAGCTCGAATATCGGATGCCACAGTGTTCGGTTCTTGGACCAACTCTCTTTAACCTGTAGAGTACACGCCTATAAGATCTCTCATCTCATCCCACTCTCTTAATCACGAACTGTTTGCTGTTGATACTCAAATGTACACATGCTTCAGTTCTAGCTATTATTATAATGCAGCGTCTTGTCATAAGGAGACATTTCAACCCGTTTCGTCTTGGCTCTGAATCCATCTAAGACTGAATTCATGTTGTTTGCGCTTTACAAATCCTCAGCAGGTGTCTAAGTAAATTGATTCCTCTATCTTCTGATATCTCAGTCATACCAGTATTCTCTGTTAGAAAATATTTAATATCGGTGCTGTGTTTGATAAACACCTTTAATTCCACGAACATATAACTAAAATTTCTCAATCCTGTTTTTTTCAAATACGAGATTTTCGTCGTATTCTACCACATCTTACCCCTGAAACTGCTGCCACAAATGGTTCTGCTCTAGTGCAATCTAAATTAGACTATTACAATTTCTTGCTATTTTATATTTACTTGAAACGTTAATATCCCTCGGTGTGAGATTGATCGTTTGCAGGACACTACCAGCATTCTATGATTAGACTGCTCGATTTTTTCATTTTCCCACGCCTGGGAGAATGGAAATTCCGTGACTTTCTGTTCAGCACTGAGAGTTGGACCCAGTTAAGAGACTAACCCGATTAAGAATATAGAGTGACCTACCCAGTCGTGCCCGAGTGTGCTAGAGAGTTCAAATTGAGAACCAAAGTACTGTTATGCGAGATATATGTACAGAGTTTGTGATATATAGACGCTTTGGAAGTTAGTTTCGTTATCCACAGGCATATAGCGGTCTTGCTCTTTGATTTCATACCGATCACATCAGTTACGTCAGGATATATCTTATGATAACTGAAGAGTTTGTTATATCAAGTGGATCGGAGGGGTTACCATCAAAGTTTACCTATTTCTACTGGTGCTGTGGAGTGTTAAAGATTAGTTCAACGAATAGACGTCGTCGTGCCTCATCGTCATCATTATTGGACTCCAGTGGGGAGGTCAGCATTTTCTAGTTTGGAACAGTTGTAACAGAAGTGGAACATTCAGATTATATCTCGGAAAGAAAACTCTATCTTAGGAAAGGAACTGTATATCTCCGGGAAACAATCTCTGGTTGTATTTTGTTTAATATAAATTAGAGGGTTTGACTTTATAAGATTACTGTTTCTTTCAGGAGAACGAACTCTGAAGCTTCTCCACATCCTGAATAAATCATACCCTAGACGAATGTATCTTTTATTTAGACCTTATTAGGAGCAGCCTATTAAACTCTCTTTAGTTTTTATAATCTGCTCAGTTGAATGTGTGAACTTTTGGTTAGGGCAAAAAGACTAGTAGTAATAAAAACTAATATCTTTATTAACCAGTAGTTTTATTCCAATTCTAATGAACCACCCCGCAACAACGTAGACAAGTAATGGACTGAGTATAGATTGGACATGTAGTGATAGAGAGATAGAAGTAGACAAGTAATGGACTAAGTTTAGATTGGGCATGTAGAGATAGAGAGATAGAAGTAGACAAGTAATGGACTGCGTGTAGATCGGACATGTAGAGATAGAGAGATGGAAGTAGACAAGTAATGGACTGAGTGTAGATTGGACATGTAGAGATAGAGACATGGAAGTAGACACGTCATGGACTGAGTGTAGATTGAACATGTAGAGATAAAGAGATAGAAGTAGACAAGTAATATGGACTGAGTGTAGATTGGACATGTAGAGACAGAGAGATAGAAGTAGACAAGTAATGGACTGAGTGTAGATTGGACATGTAATTATAGAGAGATAGAAGTAGACAAGTAATATGGACTGAGTGTAGATTGGACATGTAGTGATAGAGAGATAAAAGTAGACAAGTAATGGACTGAGTGTAGATTGGACATGTAGAGATAGAGAGATAGAAGCAGACAAGTAATATGGACTGAGTGTAGATTGGACATGTATAGATAGAGAGATAGAAGTAGACAAGTAATGGACTGAGTGTAGATTGGACATGTAGTGATAGAGAGATAGAATGAAACAATGGACTGATGTAGATTAGACATGTAGTGATAGAGAGATAGAAGTAGACATGTAATGAACTGACTGTGGATTGGACAGGAATTGTAGAGATAGAGAGATACCTAGACAGCTGCTACACCTACACAGCCAGCCTTACTTTAGCCGTAGGCCTATGTAGCAGCTAGCAGCAAGCAATCAATGCCTATCTCTCTCACACGCCCTCTCTTTCCCTCACAGTCTCACTCTATTTTTCTTTCTCTCACTCATCCTCCATCTCACGGGTTCTCTCTCTTTTCACTCTCTCTTTCACCATTTTCTCTCTTTTTCTCTCTCTTTCTCTTTCTTTCTCTCTCTCCATCTCAATCTCGCGCGCTCTCTCTTCCTCACCCCAGAGTTGGGCAGTAATTCAATTACTGTAATTGAAATTACGTAATTGAATTACAATTATCATTGTAATTTGTAATTCAATTGCATGGTGTGAATGTAATTTGTAATTTGTAATTCAATTACAAATGAAGAACGATAATTTCTGGAGGACGAGGCCGTCCGCATTTCTGTTGGTCTTGGGTTAGGGGCGAAGCTTTGTGAACCACATGCTTGTCCTTGCGGAGCTCAGGTAGGATCACTTGGTCTTCACAGTCTCTCCTGCAGGTGCAGCGCTGGCAGACTAAGTCGCCATCATAACATTAACGACATAATTTGGCGCGCGCTTACCAAAGCCGGCGTCCCT
>JAQFZF010003187.1:0-11597 GCA_034695365.1 Enchytraeus norvegicus
TCACCCGAGAAAAAACAGGGGGGGGGGTGAGACTAAAAACTGGGGTGGTCAGGTCTCCCCTGGTTCCCCTTGGCGCCGGGCCTGAGACTCAAATGTACGTGTAGAATGTAAAGTTTACTTATTACAATGACTGTAACTTAAACTCGATAACATTAGATTTGGACTTTAATATTTTGATAAATTTATATCTTAACAATTTGCTCATAAACAATTCTGTTAATTTACTATCTAATTGTGAGATATACGTGCAGGTCTGCGTCTTACTTTTCGGTCAATTCTTAAGTTTTAGAAGACAATTTACGTTGAAATTTCATATTTAAATGTAATCGACAAGTGTTCCATTCCATTTAAAAGATGATTTGACGTATAAACTTTTATTATCTTGCACCAAGTATTTTGATCTTTTCAGTCTCCGGAAAATAATAAACTGACATTAGCAATCCATGATCGACAGCTAGCGGGAGCATGAAATCCCAGAAGTAATACCCGGCAGGTCGATCGGTTAGCCATTAGTTTATCCTGATCCAACGCTTCCGCTAAGTCTGTCCTGCTCCGATTGCGGCCGGTGATCGGCGGATAAACTGAAATCCGTTTATTTCGGTTCAGCGGTTCAAGCCTCTTAACCATGGAGATTTATAATTATAACTGGTGTGGCCATCGTCCGCCATGTCGAATGTTTTTATTTATTTATTTTATTTATTTATTTATCACATCGCACAAGTATATGCAACAAGCGATCAAAGCAAAGAATGTGGATCTGATTGGAGATAAAGCAGCGCTTACATATTTCACTTAAGCGATTAAAATAATCACGTGCTGTACAAATGGTCTACCATTAGTGAATCTCTATAAATGCAGTATATAGCAAAAGTTAAATATACATTCCAAATATTAAGCTTATGTTTATGTATTTTACATATTAAACACTCCATTAGGCCTAAACATATGTATCTAAGCACAGCTTTAAGCTATTTATCGCGACTGATGATGAAACGATCATTAAACTCATATCGTGTTTGTACTGTATTGTATGGCATTGCAAATTAAATTTAACCAAGATTACAGCACACTACCGATTTGACAATTTAAAACCGTTATTTCAAGTCTTATAGCTCCTTTCACCTACAATTTGAGTTACCCTAACGATCATTTTTATTCATTGTGTGATCATTCATACTTATTTATTGTGTCTATTGTATTAATTAGATAAAAGAAAATAATCTATCTGTTAACTCTCCAAGATCCAAGGTCAGTTTGGTTACATGCAGACCCAAGGGGGGGGGGCTCCAAGAGCCCACTAGTATAAATTATATTTCAGGGCTTATAAATATTATTATTTGTGCTAAAACTACAAAAGGACACATTTGCAATAAATTTTAAAGATTCTTACATTTATGCTAATAACTTTCACAAGTGAAAACAAATAAAACAGTTCCTGAGTAAAACACTCGTTTACAACATTTTATCATTTTCATATATTACATTATCTGTTTCAGCGTAGCAATTACTAGTACACACTAATATAATGAGACCCCTGGTCACTTCTAAAAATTGTACATGTTTCAAATGCTATTAAAATATTTTTCCTTTGTCACTGTGTGTCAGAGAGGGTATAGACAATGTAAAAAATTCCATAAGTTTATTCTTGGTAGTTTTCGTGTAATTAGTAAAATCCCAACTAGTGGGCTCCTAGAGCCCCCCCCCCTTTGGGGCTTCTCGGGTTAACTCAACGTGGCTTCGTACATTGTCATAACGGTATAGATGGATGCTGTGAAGGCTAAAGCCGAATTCAACGTCAGTTTCATCTCTCGAAAGGATATCAGTGACGGCCGAGCCTAGGATTCGGACCGGGCACCTACTGCTCCCCGGTTGGATATCTAACCGAGCGGCCACTGGCTCCAGCCATATAGATACATGTACAGCTACAGATACAGGTGGAGATAGTAGCGGCACAGATATATACAGATACAGATACAGATTAATGATAAATATTAGCGGTACAGGTCGACGCTATCCAGATACAAATGCAGATACAGGTGCAGATGCAGATGCATAAAGATACAGACACACGTAAAGATACAGGTAAATAAAGTTACATATTCACTATTATACAGGTACAGATAGAGGTACAAATGCTGGCACAGATAGATGCAATATGGATAGAGATACAATACAGGTATAGATAGGTACTATACATATGCAGATACATGTACAGATAGATTCTGTACAGATAGATGCTCCATCCAGCTACTATAATCTCTTGTCTCCAAGCAGCACTCGGCGGTGGACAGGCGCTCAAGTACGCCACAAATCTGCTAATTCATTACATTCACACTAGCTCATTCTGTATTAATGACATTCTGCTAGGTAGTGCTTTGGTTATGTGGTTAACAACAACAACAATAGGCAATGTAGTGAAATGACCATCCATGATGATCTTTAGCACTTTAAATATCATAATATGCTCAAATGAAGGCAAAGTCAGATTCTTTTGTCAACACCTGGCGTATATGTCAAACATGTGCGGTTGCCATGTGTAAGTAATTTATGAAGAAGAAAAAGTTATCCCTTATACCACTCCCTTGTAAGTTCAAGTTGTAATGCTCTGATCGCCTTTCAGAACAATACCTTCCAACATTTTCAAGAACTCTGCCGGTATATCATAACACCTGTACACTTAGCTACAGCTAAGTTTAACGCCTGTTTCCGTATTCAAGAATACTATCAGAGACGGACCGGCTGGAAATACAATACAATGAGGATTTAATGTCCGGTTCCTCGCCCGAAGGCGATGTCAGGGACGTCTCAAGCAGTCTATGCAACCGCAAGCAGTTCTATACCACCAGAACAAACTTGCCAATGCATAGACTGAAGAGAATGCGAGATCCGAAAGAGTGCAAGTCCATTAGCCAGGGCAAGAAAGTCTTATTAAACAGATCTAAGGAGGAAACAAATGGGGTTTCAGCTTGCCCTTGAAGGTTCGGAATCAAACCCATGACCCCCTGCTTATCAGGCAAGCTTGCTGTCGACTCGGCCTTCCAACCGGGACACAAGTAGTGTTTCCAATCTTTATATCTAATGGTTGTATTTACGCTCGCTACTATTCTAGAATTACCAGTATTCAGTTGAAACCTGCATGGTCGAATTTGAACCTAGGATAGTCGACTGAGCCGAAGACAAGAATCAAATAAACATAAATTAGAAATAAATTATAATTAGACATAAATTAAACACAAATGAACATAATTAGAGAAATTGGACAAGTTTTTCCAGATTTCTACGATTTCTGATTTCAATTCCTTTTATATATATAATTTGACCTTTTATTTTCATTTTGCTTGAAGCGGGCACACTTAACTAAGTCTCAGAGGCGTTTTTTGATTGCAAACTACTGTCACTAATTTTATTCATTCTCTCTTCTTCGTCGCAGGACGCATTCGATCATGGGTTCTTATTGAATTCTAATCAAATTAGTCAATAACAATAATTGTCCGGTTTGATAGCCTATTCGATAGCACGCTTGCTCGATTAGCAGGATGTCACAGATTCGAGTCCCCGCCTGCTCCGTCACTGACAGTATCATTCGATTTGAAACAGACGTTCATCTTAGCTTTTTCACAATTAGGATAATCAATATTTCCGATCAGCATTCTACGTCACACTAGTCTTTATTTAGATTATAAACAATCCAGGGAATGCATAAATCAGAGGCCGCATTGATTGGCCATTTAGAGTGGCAGCTAACAAAGAACAGAGGAAGTGAATTTAGGTTACTTGGAAGACGAATCACAATCGATCGTGGATTCAGATCGATACTCTAAGCAATATCGACCATGTAATACTGCTTTCCCTCAAACAAATGCTCTCTGACCACAACCATATAATAGAATGAGCCGCTTTGATCAAGTTGGAGTGTAGAAAGGAAAGGAAGGGGGAGTTAAGTCGTCTAAATTAATAATTTGATGAAGTTGAAGATGTCGAAGGAGGAATCTGTAAAATATTCAGTTATTAATAAATTATTAGTAGTTGTACAATATATTTGCAACGAGTTTAGTCTACGTCGGCTATATGATGGTCGATTGTTTGCTGCATGTAGGATATATTTTAAGGAATAAATTTCATGAACACCTATGCATAAATTATTCAAAATTATCTGAGTAACTTAATTATCAAATAAATATAATAAAATTTCGAGAAGCTCAAAAACCAAAGACGGGTAAAATGTACCCTTGGTCACCTTAAAGACTAAAGTCGAATTTAACGTCAGGTTCGCGGTCCGACGGCTATATCAGTGACGAGAGACCCCTGGCATTCGAACCACAGACCTATTATTATTAATCCGCAGTCCAGCCCTTTAACCGTTACGCAACTTCATATAAAGTATTACATTTTATTAATTAGACTGTAAGAAATTTGCATATGGGGTGTTTGTCAACCCACAAACTCGCAGAAAGACTAGTCCTATGAGTCCTATGTGTCCCAGTCGACTTTAGCACAAAGTGACGTCAGCATTGAGCTACGGAATAAATAACACTGCTGCCACTTAGCGGTGGAAATAAATGAGCGTAAGATATAAACAATGTCCAGTCGGTTGTTTTCGTGTCAGATTAGCTATATAAAACTCGGTGATTATGTCAATTATTTTATTATTTGCTGCAACGGAATCGTCTAGATAGTGGGTGCTTTCACGTTAAATGTAGTAATAAATCATGATAAATTGATAATGTATTTTTTTCTTTACCGAGAAAGTGTATAGTTGAGAAAAACCACAACGTTAGCTAAACTGATCCAGCAGCTCTAGTAGAGGTTGGAAAAATGTGTCATGGCAATGAATGATTAAACCTTGAATGATTGACCTTGATATTGATGAATGGCAAGGTCAATGATTAAACTTATAGTCATACAAGAGTTATTTTAGGGGTTCAAGTTTTCGTAATTCCCCATTATCTTTAGGGCATGAAACAAATTACTTTTTGTATAATGATGATAAATTAAACGATGATGGGAGTCAGGGCGAGTGCTATTCAATCAGTAGCTCTATAGCTTTGAACACAAGTGACTACAGTTTTATCTATCAATGTACGATATCTACTATCCTATTCTTTAAGACATGGCAATTCTACGGCACAAATTATTGCAAACTTTTCAAATTACTTGGCAGCATCATACAAGGTGATGGTGCCAAATGCTCAGATTTAAGGAACCGGGGGCACGCCCCTCAGCTCATGATCTGAGGGGGATAGCGGGGGTGACCATGCCCCTCTCGATTTGAAAAAATAAATACAGAATTTCAATTTGACCCATTAAAAACCAATCTACCCTTTCAAGCAAGTGGCTCGAATACAAGACATGTAAAGAATCCCCCCCCCCGCCTACAAAAATATATACATCCGCTACTGTGCCCATTAATTAATTATCTACTCAATTATCTAGAGATCAATGCTAATGCCGATAAAAATTTCATTTGCTGTATTAGTTCGATAACGTTAAAGATCCTTCACGTAACAAACTGCCGAATGTCTTTGTCTTGACTATTTGAGCTAGAACGATCGTTGCACTATCTCCGATTTTTATGATTCTGTCTTTACACTCTTTGGTCGATTCGACAATAAAACTGTAATAATGAGTAATCTATCTGCCATAGAATAGCCGTATCTCTGCAGAATCATCCACATACATTATAGTTCTACTGTCGTTTTATTAGTATCAATGGGGCGATCAACTGTCGATCCAATACAATAAAACCAAGAACTTACCAACCTTGAAATTAAGCGATACTTATTAAGACTCTATAGAATAGTTTACTGTGTATTTTGTTTATTGTATTGAATTATACCCTGTTTGGAATAACTATTATAGCGATGGATAGTAATCCAGGATAATAGCTACTGAATATAAACTTGTAAATATAAACTTATCTTTTCGTAGCAATTGTGGCATATACTTTTAGCTTCTAGTAGGCCTATTAGTTTTCGTTTCTAGCATCAGTATCCTTGTTAATCGCTTCTTACAAGCACATCCAGTTGTCGGTGGATATATCTCAAATGCCACCGTGAAACAAATGATAAAACTGTAGGGTCCTTTGAGATTCTGTTGCTGCAGGCCCAATGAGAGTTAGTGATCAAATAATAATGTTAATGCACAAGTTCACAAACACGATATACACATATTGGTCAATAAAGCTATAAAGCTAAGTTTAACGTCTGTTTCCGTATCCAAGGCTACTGTCAGAGACGGACCCGGCTTGGAATCGAACCCATGGCCTCCTGCTTGCCAAGCAAGCTTGCTATAATTATACTGTTGTACCTGTTGTGAAATTTTGTATCATTGAGTTACCTTATCTTCTATTCTTCACTTAGCGCTACTGTGACATTTTGCATAGAACGGCGAATTGTAAAATTGATTGATAGTCATTAATTGATTGCTTGATACCTCTCATATGTATGTAGGCCTACGTACGTTGGCTTGTGCACGAGTGATGTCATACCATTCATTCGTAATAATCCAATGTTTCAGTTCTAGAAGGTCAGTGACGGGTTCCTATTGATGGAAGGTCGTATATTTATTAAAACACTTCCCGGGACGGCGACGCTTTGGAGGCTGAACGGGATAGACTCACGTAGTCGCTGTGGGACGTTTAGACTTCTTCCGCTCCACTGGAATCATTCCCTACCATGCTATACTTGGGCAAAAAAATGTTGAGAAAGAATTGAACGTGTATGTGTATTATAACATTAGTAAGAAAGCCTTTTAGAAAGACTATGTACAGGTAGGTAGATTTGAGTGTGTTTAACGTCAAAGTTCAGAAGCAGAGTGTGCTTCTCTTCAAGACGGCTCAACACAATCGACCACTGCCGTCACAAAGATTGGGGTTAAGATTATTACAGCTTAACTCCACAAAGCTCCCTGAAGTCCATTACAGTTGGCGATTAGTTAGTTGGCTATATACAGAACACTGCCATTGAGCATTTATTTTGGCTATTGGATCTCTATGTACCTTAGCCCATACAGCATAATCATTTTGCAAATTGAACCTAAGTTACCAACCATCTGAATAGTAGTGGCATGATAGTGTGTACTGCCCCACTTGCTGTTAAATATTTTGCGCATAGAGATGGTGTATCGGTAAAAACACCGACAGATGAGGAAAGTACAGAGACTCACTTCATAAATAGCTTCTCCAAGATATAGGGCATACCGAAGATCTACAAAACATTTTATTTATAACGCTGATACGCTATACGAACATTTTGAACATAATATTTTCTATTTTGTGCGCACAAATCTTATAAATCGTGTATTATTGTGATGGAAACATAGTGTATTTTAACTATATTGGAATATGTAAGTGCCTTTATCTCCGTTCACGCATATCTTCGATAACTGGTGCAACATTAATTTGTGTCATGTGTATGTTGTGATAGACGAAGAAATTAATAAATTAATAAAACATTTCCAAAAGTACTTAAATTGCTTCTTTTGTGGGGAGTGGGTACCCGCAACCCCCCCATCCCTTCCCCAGATACATCATTCAAGGGGGAGGGAGCTGGCCTTCGGCCACTCTCCATTGAACGCTGTTGATTAGTACCAATAAAATAGCAATACATGTGGATAACGTCAGTTTAGCAAAGTCGTTATATTTGATAGCATAATATAATAATATAACTAACTGAATTAAATATGATCAGACGTTTAATGAACTCGTCAAATTCCTTAATTAACATCAAGAGAAAGTAGTATCATAGCTAAATAATCATCTTTTAACGACTATTGGCTACCTGGTTGATCCTTTATCTTCTACTAAGTCGCATGATTGCCATACAGTCCCGCGATCTGGCGAATGACTGCTACAATTCAATACTCAGTATTGCCATCCGACGAATGACTGCTATACAATACTCAGTACTGCCATCTGGCGAATACCTGCTACAATTCAATATTCAGTACTCTCATCTGCCGAATGACAGCTGCTATACAATACGCAGTATTGCCATCAGAATAACTGATATACAATAATTATACGCAGTACTGCCATCGGACGAATGACTGTTATACAGTACTCCGTACTTCCATCTGGCGAATTTTACCATTCCATTAGTGCACGATTCATTCCATGTTCCCTATTACTAATTAACAATTTATGTAGATAGGCCTGATGAGCATGCCTCGGACCCCCTCGGTTGCTTAGCGGTTAAAGTGCTACGGTCGGTCGATAGGTTATTTTTTGCGACGAAAGTCCGGGTTCGATTCACGCTAGAGTTCAATCAGACATTAAAATCTCGGATGTGTAGCGGCGGGCCAATTAATCCTTTCATCCATTTCCGAGTCGGCTAATTTGATGCAAATTGTACTTAGTAAGTGCCTGTTATCGATTATTGCAAATTAAGTAAAGGCCTTACGGACGGTAACGTTAAGACCCACTTAGCGCGGCCATTTCGCGCGTTATGCAGCGATCAACCAGCCCAACTGTATGTCCGAGAATTTATTCTCTGATCGGCTCTAGCGGGAGTTGAAGCTCGGACGACATGTTCGAAAGTCCACTACTCTACCACTCAGCTAGTATGACTTACCTAAATACGACTCCATCCTTTTTGAACGAGTAGATTCAAGGATGTTGATTTATGACTAATATGAATGTTCCAGGGAGCTAAGAGAACAGAGAGAAATGACCAACAGTTGCTGTAATACATCAAAGATTCAAAGTGATATGTATCGTAAAACATTTCCAAGCAGTCTACGTGCGGGCAGCTATGTGTGCGTGTTTATATGTATGTGCATTTGATTGAATATCTGTGTACCCCTAGGTAATTGTGACTCGAAGGGATAGCCTGGTAGGTAGAACACTTGACTGATAAACGGGAGACCAAAAGTTCGAGTCCCAGCCGGGTCCAAAGGTTCTGACAGTAACCTTGGATATAGGAAACAGACGTTAAGCGTGCATTACAACTTTATGTCTCAGCTAAGCACGTGAGGAAGACAAAACTCAATATGATGTATAAATTAATTTCTTCTCAAGATAATTAATGAACGAAGTCTAAAATTATGTCTTTCTTTTGAAAACATTATGGCTTCTGATGTCATTTCAATGTACTCTTCTCTGTTTCTGATCTGTCGCCTTTTGCGAAATGAAAAATCTGAAAATTAATTATGAAAAAATGAAAATTATAAAAATTATGAAAAAAGAAAATTATGAAAATTATGAAAAAATGAAAATTATGAAAATTATGAAAAAATGAGAATTATGAAAATTATGAAAAAATGAAATCACCTTTGTACTCAATGGCGTCTAACCTCCCCGCCCACGCCCCCCCCCCCCCAGTTGTAGTGGGAGATTTTGGAGGGGCTGGGGGGGGAGTAAATCCAAACCCCCACAAAATCCCCCAAAACCCCATGATTCTCAACCCCAAATTTTTCCCAGTGAGATTGAACTCCCAACCCCCCCCCCCACATTGATACACGCCACTGGATCATGTACTATACTAAAATATCACTGACAGGGAAATGAATTTGTTCAATCCATGGATTTAAACAGCTTTACTTAGCAATCTTCTATAACCGTTACCAACTATGCACTAATTAGACCCACAACCATTCAACCAATCCACCAGGGGATGCATGGTTTGGTTGTCTCTATGCGCATCGGAGATTTGACTTGTGATTGGCTTGCCCGGGAATCGAACCCGGACCGTTGCCAAAAATTCCATACAAGCTGGCTGACACGCCTTAGCGATAAGTCGCCTAGGTTTGGTATTTGATTTTATCGTATGTGACGAGTGACCATATCGCCATCAGATTTATTATAATTGTTAACCTGCTTACTGTATCGCTTAGTTGAGGATCAGCTTCCGTGTTGGTGCGCTATTTTGAGTATGACAGAAACTTTAACATCATAAGAGCTTCAACGCCAGTTTCAATAGCCTACACCGGGCAATCATCGGCGGGAATTCGGGGAGACTGGAAATAATAATTCGATAAGAGGTCTAGGATAAGAATGAGGCTTTGGATTAGAATGAATTTCTGCAATAATTATAGACCTACAATACAATGAGGATTGATCGAATTACTCGAAGGCGATGTCATATACCACGGACGAGCCTACTCAAAGAAGGCTACTGACTTTTCCACTTGATGAGTGCAATCGAAGGTGAAACATTCAGTGCAAATATGACGATACACTCCAGCTCATTATGATCTTGCACTTTATCAGCGACAGGAAACGGATGACGTTTAGATTAAAAGTGAACTGATTTCTTTACCGGATACAGTTGTCGCTCTGCTAAAATGATGAATCCGGTTTCAATGTCATAACACTGAACTGCCTGGTAGATAACATATATAAGAAAACTTTCGTACCCTATAGCGCAATGTGTAGTTTATACTTGCACCGTAGTTGCTTGTAGACGTCCCTGACATCGCCTTCGGGTGAGGAACCGGGCGCTAAATCCTCATTGTATTGTAGTTAAATACACAACGTTTTCAGATTCAGCAGTTGATGTTCTGATGGTTGTATAACACTGTTATAGTTTGAATTTACAACGGAAATATGTCCTGCATGCAATTTAAATGAAATTATTTTGTTATTATATCGAGCTTATTGCCGTTTGTAAAGACTCAACGAATAATTATGTACAGGCTAGGCTGTTTACCATTATGCACACAATTAATAACAAACTACAAACTATATTATTAAAATTTTGTCATTATCGTCAATGACCTACACGACCGCATCACTGTAGTGTAGATCATCATTATTCTCACTTTAAATATAAGTTTATCTTCAGACCAGTAGTTCATATCTGTAGGCCTAGATATGAATGTGATTTAACGTTGTAATTTCAGCAGCAAAATCGAATGTAACTTATGGTCCGTTGACGACGCTATTCTATTGTTGGTAAATTGAAGCACAAATGGGTCTAATAAATACTAATTAAGCCCACGTAAAATTGCTCTTAATAAAACTTAGACACAAGCAACCAATAAGGATTTGTCGTCCGGTTCTCCACCCGAAGGCGATGTCAGGGACACAATATCGATATTAACTCGATGCACGCAGCAAGCTGCTTTGTTGAGACTAGGAGAACTAGGTATAGAGTCAACAGTCGCAGAGATTTCATTAGAGCACGAGTTGCTCCCCTGACTTCCTTAACCTTGCTCTACACAGGATGTCCTTGTACTAATCAATGCGCGGTCAGCAGTCCCTAAGTAATTGCAGCCAAGCCGAACAATCCTCTAACTGCACTGTGGTCCATTTGTCTCCGGACTTATCTAGGATTCCAGATCATATCAGTCCAGTGGCGGGTGTAAGAGTTTTTAGCGGGGGGGGGGAGTATATGGATTTTTATCGAGTGGGGTCGGGTTAAATCGAGGGGTGGCAGGGGGGAAATAGAAACAATGAAATAGAAAAATCTAGCCCTATCTAGCTGACCACGGCCCTATCTAGCTGACCACGGCCCTATCTAGCTGACCACGGCCAGAAAATATCGATGTACAAAAGTACAAAAAATAAAACAATAAACAGAGAGGCCTACTGATATAATTAATAACAGTCTACTTATATTCTAATTGCCAGCTATCCTGTAAATATTTTTTATATTTGT
>JAQFZF010003188.1:0-11596 GCA_034695365.1 Enchytraeus norvegicus
CGTCTGGGTGAACCGGTTTGCTGAGATGTGTGCTGTTGAGACGTCCCTGACATCATCCTTGGATGAGGACACCGGCGTTAAACTTTTATTATTATAATTGTTATAAGAGTCAAGCTGGTCGTAATCTGCCTGCAACTTCTGTAT
This sequence comes from Enchytraeus norvegicus, assembly GCA_034695365.1. Classification (NCBI taxonomy): domain Eukaryota; kingdom Metazoa; phylum Annelida; class Clitellata; order Enchytraeida; family Enchytraeidae; genus Enchytraeus; species Enchytraeus norvegicus. The sequence goes on from JAQFZF010003188.1 coordinate 145, forward strand.
TTGTCTCATCAGTGTATTTGATTGACTTATATTCATTTTGTGCACAATGATGTGGTGTTTAGTACTGCAAACTGGCTAATTATATTTTGATTGTATGTAACAAATTATCTATTATAATTATTTGATGCCCCTGACATCGTCCCTGGATGAGGAAGCGGACGTTGAACCTTTATTATTAGTATTATTCACCACTTGGATCAGTAGGTGCGCGGTTCGAATCCTAGGTTCACTCGTCACTGATATCCTTCTGAGAGATGACACTGCCGTTAAACTCGGTTTTAGCCTTAATTAAGTTAACGTTATCAGATGCTACTTATAAGATCCTATTGTGTAGTTTCTTCAGAGTACATCCCTGACATCGACTGTGGATGAGGAGCCGGACATTAAGTCCTCATTTTATTGTATTGTAGAGTACCCTGGAGTTCAACGTGAGACAGCAGGAGTTTGTGGAACTGGTTAGATCTGGAAATCGTCTCGAGGCTGTCAAGTAAGTTGTCAATCAATCAGTTGAATAATAATAATTAGAATATAGGTTTAGCATCCATTTTCTCATCCACGGATGATGTCAGGGACGTCTCCAAAGCGCATATCTCAGCAAACGTTTTCGCCTAAATGGTTGGTAGAGCTGAAGAGAAAATGATATACTAACGGTGCCGGTCCATTGAACATAAGACAGGCAAAATATTATTTTCTATGGCTGAAAAAGATGTGTTTTTAGTTTGATGAAACCATTTCCTGGCAACATATCAATCAATCAATCAATTTATCGTCGCCATCATCTGATGATGACGTCATCTGATGATGACGGCATATGATGACGTCATATGATGACATCAAGGTCATATTAACTACCAACTTATAAATTATGTCATGTGATGCCGTTAACTTAAATGTATTTTAAATGTATATTATCTGACCATAATATTATATATGAGTCAATTCTAGTTATTTAATTATTTTATGATTCTAATTATTTTATTACCTCTAATTCCAATTTAGAGATAATAAATAGAGATATTCAAGTTGAATGTTGTGATTGTACTAGGCATGCACGCAAGTATTTCACTACAGTGGAGGACATACCCTACGCTGATGTACAAAAGTGTATGGGTCTGCTCGTCTTTCCACTTGATACACAGATCTCTCCCTATAAGGTAATTATATATCTCTCTCTCTCTCAGTGCACTGCTTAATGATGGGTCCATGGCATATAATTGTAGAGTTTGTAAGCCATATCTTCTCGGAGATAAATTGTAATCTTAATCTGAGGTGGGTAATAGGTATCCTTATCCTTCCTCAGTGACTGCGTTTGTAGGCTTCTACGAAGCATGTGCAGCTTTCGGCAGTTCTCTTCTCAAGTTTATCGGAGCCAACATGGTCAGAACTAGCTCACTTTCTCTCTCTCTCTCTCACACTATGTCTGTGTTTGTATCCATCTCTCATTCTTTCTTTCTGTCTCCTCTCTTTCTTCGTTAGTTCTGTAAGTTCACTTGGATCTTTCTTCAAAGGGTTAAGTAAAAAGTTGATTAATGTTGCTTCACTGGAGAATTAAATCATTGATTTGCTAACTGTTTGTGCTAGTAATAGATTTAAAATTATTATTAATGGAGTGATTGATGTAATTGACTAACTGATTGGTTTATTAATTGATTGTTTGATTGATTGACTCACGCAGAGGATGCTGGACCCAGGCAATTTGAACAGTATGATGCGAGATTTTCACAGAGAGTTTTTCAAAAACAGTTACAAATGCGCCGAGAGCCTGTGGTCATTTGATTGATTGATTGTTTGATTGACTGATGGATTTATTGATTGACTGATTGATTGATTGATGTGTAGGAGATGCTAGATCCTGGCAGTTGGAACAGACTGATACAAGATTTTCGTAGAGAGAACTTCAAACTGTTTCAAATGAGTCAGGAGCCGGTGTTCACTGTAACCCTACACGCCGGGCTATCTGCTCTCAAAACTCAGTATCCTTGCAAAACATTAATCTATCATTTGCAGCCTTTATATTCAAATATTTTCTTACATAATGTAATTTAATTGATTTACATACCGGTACGTCAAACATAGTACGTCTCCGTGGCTCATTCGGTTAGTGCGTCGGCCAGTTTGTGTCGACTGTTGCGCATGAGGTCCGTGTTTCGATTCCTGGTCGAGTCAATCAGAGAGTAAAATCTCGGATGTACAACGGGCCAACCAAGCCTACCATCCCTTCGCAGGTCGGATAATTGGTAGCAATTAGTACGTAGTAGGTGACTACTTCAGAAGATTGCGAAGGTTACCACAGGTCTGGCGTATACGATCCAATTATCAAATTGGACTGTATAGAGTGGGGCTGGCGACCTCTCCGTCAGATTAATGACTATGTCACCTGTGTGCTGCAATCGCACAGGGTAGGGATCAGCTCCGTGCCTACGTTCGGTAACGAATATGGCACACAACCTCTACCTTTACTTTTTACTTGAGGCCTTGATTGCCACTTCATAGCTATGAATTAATTTTGTCAAATGTGTGTAATAAATGAATAGATATAAATAAATTCAATATTGAAGAAAAAGCAAGATTGATTTTAACATAACCCCATCCTACAAGCACCGAAATGAACCCCTGCCCAAAAGGTGCTGGAGTTTATTTTCTCGTCTGACCCGGAAGTCGATCCTGGGTTACTTGATTCGGAGGCGAACACATTAAGAAGTTAGCCATTGGAAAATATTTATTAAATACATTCAAATTCAATTATTTTACTGATACACTACTAAACGTATGAACAGATCATTTAAAGTCAAATACAGAGTAAATATACACACAATTGGCAACGGGGGGGGGGGCATGAATGGGGGGGATGAATGGGGGGGGATAAATGGGGGAGAATGAATGGGAGGGGGTATTAATGAGGGGGGGGTCTGTGGATTTGATTATTTTAGAAATTGCGCATTAAATCTGCAACTTTTGCCTATTTGCCCCCCCCCCCCACCTGCCCCCTCCCCTCAATAAAATGCATATACCCCCTAAAAAATCCTAGATCTGTCAATCCTAGATGATTGAGGCCTTCGCCTTTGGGTTAGGAACCGAACGTTAAATCTTCTTTGGGTAATTGATTGATTCTAATTCATACCTCAATCTCGAGCAATGCAGCCCATAGCAAAGCTCTGTATAGAGGAGGAATGTCAGTCCTGGCTTCTTTCATTATCTGTAGCTTCTTGTACGGGTAGCCTATCAGCAGCCGCTCGAATACGATTATCCGGTGAAACTAAACACAAAATAACAGAAACACCCGTTTTTCAAACCTTGAATCTCCGACTCGACGGTCTGTAATAGACTGCAAAGCGCTTTGTGGAGTATAGCTGTAATAAACTTAACCCAATCTTTGTGACCGTAGTGCTCGATTGTTTTGAGCCGTCTTTAAGAGAAACCTTGTGCTTTTGAACCTTGACATTAAACACACTCGAACCTACCTTACCTATTATTCGCTCTCCTTGTAGGAGCTCATTTATTTTTCTTACTTATGAAAAAAGATTGATTAAAGGATTTATAATTCACATTTCACAATTTTTATTTTGGGGGGGGGGCTCCTACCCTCCACACCCCACAACCCGCCAACCCACCATTCAATTGGGCCTCCGTTCTGCTTCAGCAGATCTACGGGCCAGATTTTAATCCAAGCACATGACTATGACTCACACACAGATACTGTCATATGACGAGGACCATAGACAACCAACCCAAGCATTGTAGTCTCAATCATTATACTGTATCACTGCGTAACGCGTAACGGTTTAAGGGAATTATTATATAGGATGTGCAATTATAAATCCATGCAACACACAGATAATAAATGCTGACAGGTGGTGGCAGGTTAGGTTGGCGTTGCACAAAGACAATTGCACAAACAAGAGTTGAGCACACGAAACTGCTGTTGTTGGGGATAAGGACGTTTTAGTTGATTGAAGCCCTAACCTAACAACGTTTGAAGCTTGTGATTAAAGTTTAGTTGTTTGTCAAACACAATTCCAAGATTCCGTGAAGTAGCTCTTAGGGAGGCAGATTCAATGCTGATATGAGAGGTTGGAATATACAGAGGCGACGGCAATTAAAATGTGGTGTGCCCAATTTTGAAAGTGGTGGTGCCCATCATCATAACCCTCAAAAATTGGTGGTGCCCAGGCACCACCGGCACCATAGGTAACTACGCCTATGACAATATCATTCTGTCTTGTGAAGTGTTACAAACAGAATTAATTCAGTTTTATCTGAACGCAAAGTCGATTCGATTACATCAATTCTGAAATTTTATCGATACATTTGAACAGTCTAGCTATGAATAAATTTGCGTTCATGGTGAATGAAAATAGATATGATAATCATCAGTTTACAAATTCCACAATTTAAAAAAATTGGCTAGACTCAATAGTTATTGTAGTTCTAACTAATTAAAAAGTAAACTAAAGAGCAAAGTAGCCTAGTCTGCCATAGACCACAAACAATGGGCCAAGAATTCTGCAATTCTGGAATGTGAGCGACTAATTATTGCTCAAGTATACAAAATCATGGAGCAGACAATTTAACCCTTCACTGCAATATCTACGGAAGTCAGCACATATGAAACATGTGCAGTTTTTGGCTGGTTTATTGTCAAGTTTCCCGGATAACGTCAGTAATGTACTGGGCATCAAACACCTCATGCTTACAAAGCAGATAAGCTACTGACAAGGCTAATACGTGCTGAGTCCAGAGGACTTTATTATAAAGATCAATCGAAAACTACACCTGTTCGTACGAGGTGACTTTTGATAAAGCATCTACGTTGCCGACGGCGATTTAGTGAAGCGATTAGCGTGCTTAACTCATGATCGAGTGATGACTCGAGGCGTGGGAACGAATCCCAGCTCAGCTGACAAAATATCCCCGGCACCCTTGAGCACGGGTGCATATCGGTGCCTGGAAGATCGAAGGCTAATCGTGTATCTGCGCTGGTCGCTTAAAGCACTGTCAAAAGGCAAACGTACGATTAATCATGGACTGATTAATAATAACAAAAACACAAAAAGAGCTACTAAAACAAGAAAACTAGCATGTGCATTGTGCATTCTGTCATATATGCGAAGTTGAAGAACCATTCAGGCAAGTTTGCTGTCTAAAACATTTAATTATATTAAAGGAGAACAGTAAATAATTGTGGTGTCCATTGCTAATAATCTATTATTTTAAATGTTTTTAATGGTAATAGACTTCACGTTGAAAAAGTTATACTTTTTGTTCTATTTTTAAGTTCGTTAAATTTCATATTGATTTATTGAATTATTGGATAAGTTAATAAGTTAATAATACTTAATTGTATGAGATCTCCATAAGACTTTATGCTTGTTGAGTTGTAATACATACACATATATGAGACTACTATTTAAGTGACATAATGAATATTTAACGGACTTAACATCACTAACTTTTCTTACCTAGTGATTTTTGTTCATTGTTAATTAGCCACCAAGAGTTACTGTTTGTGAACATTATTTTATTGCAATTATATGCCTGTATACTGTAAACAGTGATTCTCACAAGGTTGTCTAACCCTTTTTGGTGTCAAATAATTATAAAAAAAATATATATATGTATAATTTTATCAATTACAAAATTACACTTTCTATTAAGTACTATTAAGTACTATTAAGTACGTACCATGTTTCTTGGTTGCTGAACTTCTTAGTGGTAACTCTGCCTAACTCAATGCCAAGCCTTTCAGCAATTCTCTGCGCTAGTTCAGGATGTGAGGTGCCGCTGAACAACTTGATATTAGGCATTCTGATTGATTCAGTGCTCTCGGCCAGACTTAAATTTAACTCGAAAGCTTTAATCACCACTCAAGTTTCAACTGCTAATTCTAAGCTTTAATGCTATAAGACAAACAAACAGTCAAGTTAATGATTGGTTGGTACTTTGAGCTTAAAGTCACTGTGTCATAAATAGATGATTAGCGACTGACAAATTTCTAAGTTAAAATTCTTATTTTGCAAGTTCCTACAATTGCAATAAAACATAAATTGACTAACTATTAGTAACTGCAACTCTTAGTGAAGTAACATGGTCGCCACGGTCAGCTAATAATTCCAAAGGTCAAAGCTTCAAACAATAACAATGGTCATTGATCAAGAATATACATTACTGGGCAGTGCTAAATTCAATCCATTCAATTGAAAATGAATCAAATTTTACGATCATTTAATATTAAGCATGTGCTAAAGAAAATCGGCAGTCTACCAAATTGTACAACAAGCGAAACACGAGTAGAAATCCAATACAACTTATTAACTGAAATAAAGACACATATTAAAGAACGTCTATTTCGCAATATAAGATTTTTTATTAGAATTATTAAATTTTTTTAATACTTTTTTAAAAATCTCTAAATGTAAACACGTGAAAAGAAGTAAACAAACGTGAATAACGATTAAAAGGTAACTAACTACACTTAGGAACAGAAACACTCAAGTTCATCCGCCATTCGTGACAATATGGACTTGATTATAGTAAAAAGAGGGCTTAAATCTAAGTTTAGGTGTTTAACGTCTGTCTCCGTATCGACGGATACTGTCAGAGATGGACCCGGTTGGGACTCGAACCCCCGAGACATCCTGCTCATCGATCAAACGTGTCGGCCAACGCTAGCCATCCAGTGAACTGTGAACCAAATTACATATTAAATTACATTACATATTAAATAATATGACTAGTAAGACTATGAAACGTATGTCGTTTGTAAGAAATATATCGCTAGTAGGGCCTACTGTAAAACTTCACATTGCACGTCGCTAGTAAGACTTAACATTGCACGTTGGCTTCTAAGACTTATATAACATTGCAAGTAGCTAGTAAGAGGTAAAATTATAAATGTAGGCTAATTAGTAATCAAAATCAAATTAAATCGTTTTAATTCAGACAAACATTATGGTCCATATAAGAATTAAAGCACAAAACAAAAGTAGACTATTTAAACAAATTATGATCATATATGATGTTTTTATCCATAAAAAGGGGCATTGGTGCACGACTAAGCGACAGCCCACATACACAGACTCACTGCGACTCCCATAGGTTGATACTACTTAAATCCTAGGAATAGGCAACACAGTCTCAAACCAGAATCAAACTAAATCATTCCCAAATATTAAACAATGCCTAAAATATAAACTAATTACTAATTAAGACTTGACATTGCAAGACGCTCGTAAGAGTTAACAATGCATGTCGATAATAATAGTGAGAGATCTATAACTTTGTGTGCCATTACGTGTAGAACAATTAGCTAATTGCGTTTATCCATAACACCGACAATAATAAAAGTAAAATTTAATATCTAAGGAGGATAATTAGTTTAAGCTTGCGTCTCGCTGAAGCAGATAGGATCACGGTCATCGATTGTAAAAATAATGTTTCACTTTTGTCAGCTAGATAATTATAATTATTTAATTTTTCTGACAGCCGTTTAATTTGTGTTGTGCTTAGATATTGTGTGTATCTACAATTTACATTTACATGTAGGTCTATGATGTCATAATTAAGATCATTCATAATACCCGGCGCATCTGCCAATGGCTGCAACTAATATATTGTGGATGATCGAGCTATACTAAAAAATATAATATCATTAGCCACTGTATTACAGTCTGATAGGAGTCATAGGACACATTCACTGGACGACATTATTGTACCAAAATAGTCTTCGTTCGACAGCAATCATTTTTCAAATAACTAATGTGTTATATGCAATATGCATACTATCCATCATAATCTTACAAGTCGATCATCACGTATCATTAGAAATGTTGTTAGTGAACACGTCCACGCACACGTACACAGAACACGTACACGTAGGCTAGAATAAGTTGTACCAAACATTTAATTTTATCGGTAAACAACTAAACATTATTAAGCTTATGCCTATACCTAAGCTGCGTGCTTATGCTCCCTGTCATTATTTGATTGAATTTAGTGGCTTCATTCCACAGAGTTGTCAGACGCATGGGTTATACAATGTCATGTAGATTGATAAATGAGTTGGGTGTTAACTGGTAGTGACAATATGGATATACTCTTATAATTATGATAATGTTTTAGTTATTTCTCAACTCGATGGCTTCCCGTAGGCATATAGGGGCCAATGTCGATAATGTAGGATATATTTTGCAAAGGAATTGATCGCAACCAAAAAAACAACCCTAATTCTTCCTAAACAACTAATCACATACTTAGAAACTTGTATTTTCATCATACATAATATTGGTTGATTTTTCAATATTTGCAAATCTGTACTACATTTCCTTTATTAGCTCCCGTGGAGTTGATTGGGATCCCTTGGGCGCAAATGGCGACGCTTTGACGCACATTTAACAAGTTCAGTTCATACATAAATCCTAACTTAGATGCCTGTATTTAATTAAATAATTAATTGAAATGTTAATAAACAAATTAAACATACTGTTAAATATTATCTGATTTATAATTATAAATCTAACCAGCTTCCGATTTAATACTAGCCTTAGGGGTAGTGCATTCGTGTACAGCGACGTATGGGGGGAGGAGGGGGGGGGGAGGTTGGACCGATGCGGAACGCAAGGGGGGGGGGGGTACGATTCGGATGGACGTCGCTTAAAAATCGAATTTTATGGAAGCTCAATTATTTAACGAATTCGAAAAGAGGGTAACTTTTGTGAAGACTACACCAGTGGTTAAATTACGGCGGAACGCCGTTCCAGCGCCCCGTAATGATTTCCATCGGCGTTCCGAGGCCCAGAAAAAAAATATCGTTAGCGTTCGGGGTGATGTGGTCCTTGAACTGTGGAACATTTAACTGTTCCGGGGCCTCTTGATTTCTAATTTAACCACTGGTAGCCTACACCCCCCCCCCTCTTTTGTCACAAAATTTCCTACACCCCACCCTCTCCCCTTCCACCCCTATGATATAATATGGATATGAACTTAATTTCGGTGAATCTCCGTGTTCATTGTCGGATCGTGCGTCCGTAGGCCTACAAAAGATTGGAGGGAGGTGTCAGCTTATCCGCCCCCATCCATGTCTATGCCGCTGGGTCCTGAAGACTAGACATTGGGAGGCACTGGAAAAAAGATTTATCATTGTAGAATATAGAAAACGTTTGATTGACTCGACAGAGACCAAGCCGGTATAAAGAAGAGTTGTTTTACAGCATACTGCATACTGCTGAAACATCGGTCGTACAGCAATAACTAATTTATCTTCAAAGCGATCAAATAGGCAGTACTACAGTGTACGTAGTAGGCCTGAGCTTAGAGTAGCAATATTCAGGGAACATCATACGGGTTTCTTAGAATATTATTTATTTTATCTTTAGTAGCTTGACTGCAAATATTACAGAATAGGATAACATTATATATTATTTTATTTAACCTAGTCTTGACTTACTGTGGGCATTTTAAAGTCGATATTCCAACGTAAGGTTTGTAAATCAAATCAAATCGAATAACGGTTTAACGTCCGGTTCATCATCTGACATCTAAAGACTATATTATGTATGTCAGTCACATGATCTAGACTCCTTGCCATTGGGGGGGGGGATTTTAATTTTAGGGGGATGCATACCATTTGGGAGTGGAAAATTGATAATGATACATGAACCATGTACATTATGCTCAATTATTTACACCTCGATTGAAAACTGTAGGACAGTAGGACTGGGCTATAACATGTTAGGTGTTGGTGAGAAAGGGAACATCGGGATGCTACATAAAAAACCTATTATATTCCTTGAAGAGATGATCAATCAATCAATCAATCTACAACTTTTACAAAGCGCATTCTCAGATGCTTCTTGTAAAGTGATTCTATAGAGTTTATTCAAATGTGGAATTTGAGCTACCAAAGTGTCTAGTAGACAATGTTATGGCTCAGACCACTCTGTCCTTCACTATGGCAACTGCATTAATGTCTCTAAAGACATATGCAGTTTCCGGTTGGTCCAGATTTTTAAGTTTCCCGGAGCCATCACGGGCAAGGAATGGGACCGTTGTAGTATAGTTGTGAGCAGAGCATGGTGACGGGATCAAACTGTTGATCGAGAATACATGTGCAGCACCCGCTCCATAAAACCTCACATGTATACTACATAGGACTCAGTGGCGGATACAGAAAATTTTCTAAGGGAGGAGGGTGAATTTACCAAAAAATACCAGGTGCTGGTCAAATTTACCAGAAAATATCAGATTCCTGGTATTTTTAACCAGGAATATGGTGATAAACTACCCGAAGGTAGTTGTTTTTTACTTCTAAGAGGGGGGGGGGGGGATCGCCCCCCACGCCCCCTTTCTGGATCCGCCACTGATAGGACTACTCATGAGTAGCGACTAAATTCCGTGCAGTTTGTAGGCCCTTTGAATAAACTATTTATGATTCTGTCTTAATCTCTTCTATGATTGATTGCTGCAGTGATTATGGATAATATTAGGGTTAGGGTAGGGGTTATGGTTAGGATTTAAATTCATTTATGTTAAATTTGAATTCGTGAATAGGTCTATTTACAATGCAAAGTTGGACGGAACTTAGTAGCTAGTTACTCATGTTTCCCGTGTTGGATCCGAGAAACTCGAGAATAGACCAACTGAAAACTGCACACGTTTCGTAAAAGGCGTCTAACGCAGATACTTCACACTGAGGAAGGCAACAGGAAACCACCTCGGAAGTCAGAATATATATTACCAAGAAAAAGGTTATATTTTAGGTATGGTAAAGGAATGTCATTTTGAAGGGATCAACTTGATGATCGATGGATTGCTCATTAGTGAGTGTGATAGCAGACTGTGTTTTAGAATATGTACCTCGGACCTGCCATTTGGCAACAGAGATAGAAATAGGCCTACAGTAGCTGCTATATAAATCCGCATCTAGAAGGAAATCAGTCCAGTTTCTATCGCCGGCGGTAGTGTTTTTCCATGGTAAGCTGGAGGACACAGGTTCGAATCCCAATCGTAGCCGTCACTAGAAACTGTCCTTACGATGCTGGGAGAGTCGTTAAACTTATAACATTAGGCCTACAGATTGAGTAGTCTAACTTATTTTTCTGCTCGTAATATGTTTCAGATGATGCATCAGTACACCGTTTGTTTGGTTGTATTGGTGAGTATCGCTGTTTGGACGCGATCAGAGGCGTCCACAGAGAGAAGGACGGTCCCATGTACAGGACTAGCTGCTTACAGACTTACCATAGAGACTTTGTGGTCCAAGGAAGACTTTCCTAAACAGTATCCTCTCTATAGACCACCCGCCCAATGGAGCAGACTAATTGGTTAGTACATCTGTTGTTGTAAATATTGTTAATTAATGTAATAATAATAATAATATAATAAAGTTTAATCATGCTATCACCGGCGACAACCGCGAAAAGTCTTTTCTGTAGCAGCGGCTGTCCATGGCAATTCA
>JAQFZF010003189.1:0-11595 GCA_034695365.1 Enchytraeus norvegicus
ATTTTACAGGGATCGGTGTAATATTTACGATTTAGTGGCAAAATATAAAAATCTCCTCACTTATAAAAGACACCATGAATTTTTATATTTGATGGGTACGGTCACAAAACCGTCGATAACTTTGCCATCTGTTGATCGAATTTGATGAAATTTTTAGAAATGATGTGAAACTAGCCTGCTAATATTTTCTGTACAAATGGTGCACATAGACAGAATGGTCTCGACAAAAATAAAAATACATTTAGGGAGCCACTCTTTTTTACGCACCCTGTAGAATATTACATAAAAAAATTACTTCACTGTCAGTAGATGAACTAATTTCCACATACCTGATATTCCTCTATGTTTCTTAATCCAGCCGCAAAGAATGGTTTGAATGCTTCAATGTACTTCAAGAAACTCTCTCCCATAACTGTTCAACAACAATCATTCAATATATAATACACATTCAAATAATGTCATAAATTTGTTCACTTTAAATTTGTTTAAAAAAGTATATTATTTAATGTTTACACGTGACAACCACATATGTCTTACTTGCTATTACTAAACAAATTAATACTGTAAAGAAAGCAGGACTGATAGCCACATATAACTGCTCTTTGTAGGATACTAGGACCCAGAAGGATTTGAGCAAACACGTTTGTTCCTACTAAGCCAGCGTAAAAAGGCTGCAGGTCCGAGTCCCATCTGGGCCCGCCTCTTGAGAGCATCCTTGCCATACGAAAACTGAATTCAACTTAGCTACACAGCTTTTGACACGACTTATATAGTAGTAAGAGAGATATGTACCTTCGACGAGAGTGAATACAGCCAGTAAAGCTATTTGCAAGACTTATATAGGAGAGAGAGAGAGAGAGCTTGAGATAGAGAGAGGTACCTTCGATGAGAGTGGACACAGCTAGTAAAGCATCCTCCTGGACTCCACCAGCCTTGCCGCTGGACGTACTCAACATGTGCAGTAGAGCCGTCATTATAGGGTCTGAGATCTGTGGTATATCTTCCGTCGTCACCTTCCTCAACACGCTCTACATTAGTGATGTTAGGCAGAGAAAAATCTATTTATTAGTGTACAACTAATAATTAGATGTCAGAGAGAAAGAGTGCGACAGAGTGAGAGTTAAAGAGTCAGAGAGAAAGAGTAAGTCAGAGTGAGAGTTAGAGAGTCAGAGAGAAAGAGTAAGACAGAGAGTTAGAGTCAGAGAGAAAAAATGAGACTGAGTGAGTTTTAATGAGTCAGAGAGAAAGAGTGAGACGGAGTAAGGGTTAGAGAGTCAGAGAGAAAAGATTATGATACTATATGAGTAATATTGACTATCGTATTATAAGTCTATTAGTTAATTAAAGAACGTTAATAGTTTGTAGAATATAATTAGATAGCTTGGTTTAATGATTATCACACTTTTCCAGAAAATTGCCGCAGATTTTTAAGGAAAATTTCCAATATTTTTCTATGAATTGCAAAATAACACTTTCCTTGTATCACAATATTCAACATCAAACTAAGGTATCTAACTATTAGTTAAAACTAGTAATTAGATAGCTTAACTAGTTTGATGTTGAAACATTGTGATACATGTAAATTGCAATTTAGTAATTCATGGGAAATATCGGAAATTTTCCTGAAAAAATTAACGGAATTTAATTCTTCCTTTTAGTTATTTAACACGAGTGAAGTAGTGACTGACAGTGATGTTGGGTTGTGACTGCAGCAGAACAAACTGCAGACATATACGTTTTTGAGTTTTCTTGAGAATGACATTAAGAGCTAATATATATCTCCGGTCAATGGAAAATTTCCCACAAAATATTTTTCCGGAAAAAGCCACATCACTACTCTACATATAGTAGCATGATTAAATAATAACAAGATTGATAATGAATTCTCAACAAAGCCTCAATAATGCAAATTCTTATGTTTAATTAATAGCTATAGCACAGAGAGGCTAATACCAGCACAGTGGATTATTCGACATGAAGTCGCGGGTTCAATGACCAATTTTGGAGTCCTTTAAGTTGCAGCCTTCAGCAAGTTGCTTTACTCTCTGTTGCTATACTAACAACAGTCGGTGTAAATTAACCATGACACAAGTTGGCGACTAATTTAGTTGCAGGACAAATTTTGAAACAAATCCAGGCATTCTCAAAAGATAGCAAACATTATTATTAGTAGTAAACACCAGCACTACATTACTTCAACGCAATACACCTTTCCTGAGATGGCATTCCAGAGTCTCGGAGATTAAAAAAGTAGACTTTTATCTTTACATTTTTTTAAATATGTAAAGTCCACTTTATCTCTTTTAAAATCGTTTACAATCCAGGGCAGCACAAAAACTGAACATTACAAATAATTGTACATGACTGTTGCAGTATATTTAGTATTATGGCTGGTACAGTAGACTAACCTGCAGTGTAGCACAGAGTAGAGACTGAAGATCATTCAACTGAACCCTGTCTGATGTAGACTGTATGTGACCCTAAAACAACAACATACATCTAATAGAAAGCACTCAATTGAAATCAAAGAAAAAAGAGTAGAAAACAAGATACGATTTGAAATTGAAGAAAAGATCAATTGTACTGCTTTACAGGATTGTATTATAGTTTAAATCCTCAAACTGCTTTTGTATTGTAGAATCCATTTAGAATTTTTTATAATCCTACTTAACGTATACGAAATTTGGAAACTGCATTGATCAAATAATCGCAAATAATAGCTTATGAACTATAATTTACTTTATCAGTCTAGTTCGTTTTATTCAGTGAATTAATAACTATAATATAATAAATAAAGATTTGCATGAATCGAGTTCCATCAGAGTACAGTGATATGATCAGAAACAGAATAGTTGGCTTCACCGATATTCTTAACTTAATGTAAATACACGTGCATACAGACCTCCATCTGTAGAACATGCTGTAGGCGCTCAAGGATCACCATTGTTGTCTTCTGCACCGTTACATAGCAATCCTGCACAAACACAACACCGTTACATAGCAATCCTGCACACAACGCAATAAGCACAATATTTAGATTACATACGTCTACAGTAAGGAAAGGATATACAAGTTTATACAGGGTGGACCAGAAGAAATGCGACTACTTTGACGGCTTATAACTATAACAGTTTTTATTCGAGTGTCTCACTCAATACATCAAATTAGAGCTAATTATCCATGCTATGATTCTTCTAAATATCTAAGAGATACTTCTACAAGTATTTGATAAAATGTCATTATTCACAGATGCTCTATTTTCAGCGAAATAACGTGAAATCTGAAAGTCTGAAACACAAGATATCGACTTTATGCATTTATTAGCATAATAATGTTAAAAACTACTTTGAGAACTAAAAGACGATTCAATTCACATCAGGACTGATGATGAGGAAAAATGTGATGATAAACATTATACCAAAGTCTAAAGTGATCTGCACATTCTAGAATAAAAAAACAAGTGATGGAATTAATTACCTTGGGACTGTTCTTGATCATCTCCATGAGAGCTTCATAGGCAGCGCTACGTAAGTTGTGCTGATTTCCATCAGCTCTGAAATACACAAGCAGAAAAAGTTATATCGTCACCCATACACAACTGAACTAAGTTTTTGTTGTTGTTGTCCGCCCAGCAGACCAACTGTGCTGCTGATCTTCTCTATCTTCCTCATTGGGAGGACTCATCCATGGCTCGCCACCAGGTCTCTAGCAGCTCTGCCGCCTCGCAGAGAAGTCGACTGGAGTACGTGTTATTTGAATTTTTGTGATTCCGTATACGAATGAACAAGTTAACGAAATCAAATATCTTCAAAGCACTGTACTCTAACTGAGTCTAACATGCACTCATAGCAAATCAGGGACTATCATGCCATGCTGCATGTACTTTACTATAAGCAATAATGACGTCTTCATCAGGCTTACAACTTAGGCTTGAGTAGGCAGCAATCTTCTCAAACCAAAAGGTTGTGTTGGTAGCCTTTATGAAGGGCGGCTATCTACTTGTAATCTAGCAATTGTAACACTTGTATCAAAGACCTTATGTAGGGTTTTGAACATTAGAAGTGCTCTAAATTCTCTTATAAATGATTATAACAGACAAACCTCTCGGTAGTCTCGAGCAGTTTTTGCACGATGGGCTCAAAGTAGGTAGAGAGGCAGTAGGTTTCCGGCTCCTTCTGATCATATGCCACCTCAGCCGCCTCAAAGGCTGCTTCAGCCAGGCTCGAGAATGCCTGCGGGAGATAAATGTAATTGATATCATCATTACTGATTATGATATTACAGTAGGCATATTTATCAATCAATCAATCAATCAGCAGCTTTTATATAGCGCAATCTTAACTTGAGTCTCAGAAGCACTTTTGAACAGTGAAAGGTTGAGTAGCCTGGCCTGACATATGCCACAACCGATGTGGCAGGACCTCTGCTAATCTGGAATTTGAGCGACCAAATGGTCAAGTACACAGAAATCACGGCGCAGACCATTCACTCAGCCTTCACTGCGGCATCTGCGATAGTCGCCTCTTACGACACATGCAGTTTTCGGTTGGCCTAAATTCTCAAGTTTCCCGGAACCAACACGAAATAATATCTTTGCCGATGATAAGGGAAACATATATAATAATACATTCATTACTATTCGTATATTTTCACTTGACAATCTCACATGCTAGTTTCCATTCTTAGTTGCTGTTTCTGTAATATTGCCATTTTGCCATTGTTGCCATTTCTGTATCACTTAATGATTATTTGTACCTTTGCTTTTTGATATCGACTCAATGTCTGCAAACGCAGATTAACGATTAACCTTTCATCTTCCAGGCACCCATGCGCATCCCTGCCCAAGGTGTCTCGGATATTTTTCGACTGACGTGGGAATTCTTTTCCACGCCACTAGTTGTCACTCTATTCCGAGGCAAGCGCGCTAACCGCTTCACAAATCTCCATCGGCTCAATGTATTAAATTTCTCTGGTTGGATAGCCGAGTCGTTAGCACACTTACCCGTGAAGCAGAAGGCCACGGGTTCGACTCGACGCCGGGTCCGTCTCTGGCAGTATTCTTGTGGTACATAATCAGACGTTAATTTGTAACAAATCCTACTTCAAACATTCTTTTATTTATCAAAAACTATTAATATATACTGTCAATTCTTTCTAAAATAAATTAATGAGCCTCAATTCAATTGATATAATGGCTGTGAGGTGGTATGGAATAGCCTTCATTATTGACTGCTTTAGTCGGCTTCTATGAAACATGTGCAGCTCTCTATTGGTATATTCATTTGCGTCCTGCATCCAACACGGGTAAATATAAGTGTAACGTATGTTTCCGCATCAAAGGATATTGTCAGAGACGGACCCGGCTGGAACTCGAACCCGTGACATCCTGCTATCGAAAAAACCTGTTACCAACTAGGCTATCCACCCGGGTGTAGTCTTTATTTTTTATTTTTGTAGACCCAAATTCAGTATATTGTATTAATATATTATTGTATATTGTGGTATTGTACTATTGTATACTATTGTATACAATACAATACAATATAATATTGTACAGGCATATTGTAATTTGTTGGCATATTCTGTATTTGATTGTAACAATCTGCTATTGAAAGATTGATAGTAATAAACCAATATAATATAACATGTAGCAAATTACACCACACCTTTATTTTGTAGACTCGGTAAGAGATTCTACTAATATAGAATGTTCTATGTCTGATGACGCCAGAGATTACATTGGCTCACTCAACAGAACTGTATCCGGTCTACCCTGTCAATCATGGGCCACTCAGCTACCTCATCAACACGTCTATGATGACATCACGATGTTCCCCGGTGACTTTACGCTGAGCGGTATTGGGAATAGTTGCAGGAATCCTACGATAGATGGCAAGTACGAGACATCTGCGTGGTGCTATACTGTGGAGAAAAGCGTCGAATGGGAGTACTGCTATGTTCCCAAGTGTAGAGGTCTCTCTCTCTCTCTCTCTCCTCTGTCTCTGTGTGTGTCTCTCTCTCTCTGTCTGTCTCTCTCTGTCTGCCTCTCTCTCTCTGTCCCTCTGTCTCTGTCTCTGTCTGTCTGTCTGTCTGTCTCTCTCTCTCTCTCTCTCTCTGTGGTGTTATATTGTGGAGAGCAGCGTCGAATTGGAGTACTGCATCTTTCCTAAGTAGCTAATTCATACTTTAAATTATAATGTTTTCCTACTCTTCTTTATAATTACACTGTATTGTATGAAATAATCAGTGGCGGATCAAGGATTTTTGTAGGGGCCGAGTATCTGCATTTATATGAAGGGGAAAGCAAAATCGAGGGGGGCCAGATGAAATCAAGGGGAGCCATGGGGCTCAAATAGGCAAGAGATGCGGATTTAATACACAATTTCTCAAATGTCAAATCGAGGGGGGGGCATTGACCAGGTCTTCTCGCCCTCTAAATCAGCGTCTGAATATAATTGTACTTTAATGCTTGCAAGGTTATTCTTTATCATTATTTGCTAGATGTTTACATGGAAGTTGAATTCAACCAAATAGGAGAAACAGCAAGTCTAGTCTCGCCGTATTTCAACCTCAAACAACCGGCTTGCCTTACTTTTGAATACCGAATCTCTTCATCAACAATCAGCCTCGCTATCAACAGGACTACGAAAGATTTCGCAGCTTCTCAGAACGACAGGATCATTTTATACAGCCAGCAGATTCAAGGGCTGGTTTGGAATAAAGTTTCTATGGACGTTTCTGACCCGATATATCGCATCGAATTCTCTGCCACGAAGCCGTGGACAGCCACCATTGAAACAGTGGCCATTCGTCACTTGAACCTTACCACATTCATCTGCAGTCGTACACGGGGTATGAATTAATAACTAACTGGGGGACCTTGCCCGGTTTAAGAAATCCTGAGAAGGGGGGTAGGGGGCACGCGAACCCCTCCACTGGGTGTCTCATGCCCAGACCGACACAGTAGCGAAGATTTGGAGTAAAATCTTTAAATTTGTGGAAAGAATTCCGGTCAAACAGACACACACTGTGACACACACACACACAGAATCTTTACTTTATTTATAAAGATGAACACAATACGATACAATGGGGATCTAACGTCCGGTTCTTCACCCGAAGACGATGTCAGGAGCGAATTAATTACGATACTAATTAAAAATTATAATTAATTAATTAGTAGTTAGGCCTAATCGCCACTAAATTATTGAAATTAATTAAATATGATCTCTATCGTTACAATTTATGGCGATAATTATAATTTGATTTGTAATTGAGCCGTGTTGACTTCAGCAAACTTGTGAATAGATAAATAGAAAGCTGCACGTGTTTCGTAGGAGCCGATTAACGCAATCACTGGTTAAGACCTCTCAGATAATAAAATTGTCTCCTAGAAAATATGGCATACAATCTCGACAGTTGTAGAGTTGCCAACTTGCAAAGGACCTGCCGTTTGGCAGTGCACTGTGAAAGAAAGAGAGAGAGAGAGACAGAGAGAGAGAGAGAGAGAGAGAGTTGATCTCACTCCTGGGTAGGAAACAACCATTGCCTATGTGACGTCCCTGATATCGTCGTCAGATGATGAACCGGACGATAAACCCGTATTTTTCTTGTATTTTGACTTTTATATGTTGCAGATAGCACAGATGGTAAGCCCGTATTGATACCATATGGAGGTCGCAGGTTTAACCTTACAGACTACCGATCAGATACGCTGCAGTATTTCAACAGTAAGATTTTCTGGTTCATTTTTAAGTTTCCAACTTCATTTAGGGCTGATTTCTGAACATGATGTCTATGGTCTGTTGCTAGGCTACATAGCAACAGACCGGAAGAGCAAACATTGTCATAACAACATGCAATATTTAAGCCTAACGCCAGTCTAAGCCAACACAACCGTCCGCATGTTATCTTTCTACACCTGGCCATTGAGGGCGCAGAAAATAACACAGATGTAGCATAGGTGTTATTTTGGTGTTTGTTGAGGGGTTTGACTGCTACTCGAGGAAATATTTTTATCTCATTTTCATTCATTTTTATCATTTAGGGTTAGGGTTAGGGATGGGGTTTTGATTGTGACTAGTTTTAGTTGTAAGAAATTTCATCTTCTTTCATTTTTTTTCATTTCCTATGTTATTTGCTGCGTAGAAAGTTAATGCCATGTGCAATGCCAAGTTAATTTCCATGTGTAGAAAGTTAATATTCCAACCGCCCAATTCAGATCTTCAATGCTATATATAATTGCTGTGTCATTGTTTTAGAATGGCAGATGGACAGCTTAGAAAATCAAGTCCAACAGAATGTGCAAGATCTAGTTCTGGCGTAAGTTAATTTTAATTGAAATCTTAATATTCTTTTAATAAACTTTACTTTATTTTCACTCCTTGCACTCTTTAAAGTTCTGAAGTTGAAATAGAGTTTAGATAAGTGCAATCTAATTAAATTCTATTATTGCTAGGGTATGTTCACAAGAATGCCATAACTCGGCCATGTTGTGGACAAGAATATAAAATAAAATGAAATAAAATAAATAATAAATAAAATAAAATAATAAAAATTAATAAATTAAAAGACGGTTAAATTAAATTTTCAGATAAGACGTGCTACTGGTCTGCCAAAATATCCTGTTAATTTAATAAAATTAGACCGAATTGTTCCGAATATGTTACTAAAGCAATTCAGTAGTCCACTATTTTGTGAATCACGCTTTACATGTATATCTTTGTTTAACTCGTGTAATATGAAATGTATTAATTAATTTTGTATGATACACGTATAATGTACAGTATATAAAACTGAAATGCATGCAATATTACTGGGCCCATATTAATTTTCACAGATGTGAGTGGAACGAGAAAGCTTGTCCCAGAGAATGTATATCCACAGAACAAACTGAGGTCTCGCTCTGCTACACGTTCAATGCTAACAATAACTGTACCATAGCATCAACTGTAGCAGGTAGGCTTGAATTTTCCCGTGTTAGTTCCGGGAAGCTCGAGAATTTAGACCAACCGAAAACTGCACGTGTCGTAAGAGGCGACTAACGCAGATGCTACAGTGAAGGGCTGAATGGTCTGCGCCATGACTTTTGTGTACTTGGCCTTTTGGTCGTTCAAATTCCAGACAGGACTCGAACCCGCGGTCTCCTGCAGGTGAGGCAAGCTAACTACCGACTAGGACAAAATATCCTCGACACTCTTGGGTAAGGTTGCGTATCGGTGCCTGGAAGATGGAAGGCTAATGGTGTACCTGCGCTGACAGCATTGCAACCGTTTTTCTCTTTCAGCATATGTACTTTCCGGATGCGTTTGGGTGGACCAGCTGGTATTTAATATGCTGTCTGAGAGGTCCCTGATATCGTCGTCAGATGATGAACCGAACGTTAAACCGCTATTTGATTTTTTTATTGAGCGTCCATCGAAAGGCAAAGGAAATAAAGAAGTCGCAGGAATTGGTTCACTTACTACAATTTAGCTGATGACGTCATCTAACTGCAAACCTGATGACGTCATATAATGCAATATTGGTAAACTGTTCTGGGACCCGTGTCGTATCCATTTGTTAAAAACTTTTTTGTTTGTATTGATGCTGAATGAAATTTTACAGAGTGTGGTTGAATTGGTTGTTCTACATTTCTGCAAAATTTAACAGAGGTCGGCTTACTATTTACGATTATTTGCAAATAATAAAGACTGTTTCACTTGAAAGAAACGGAGTGCATAATAGTAAAATTCCATGTGCATTTTCCCAAGACACGCTCTGGCGATTGCATTAGCCAGCAGGATTCGGTACAAATCCTGGCTATCTTGCGAGATCAATAGCATACACTATTATTACTATTGTACACAATATTATACTGATTGTACAAATATACTTTAAAATGTGTACTCTTTTATGCCACATTATTTTCTGATCAACTATTTCCAGGAGTTCACAGCGGTCTGAACCTGAAGTTAAATGCAGAGGTTTACGAGAATATGGAAGAATACCAAAGCACATCAGGAATAATTGTAAGATATTTTTTATCAGTATTAATAATAATAATAATATTTTTATTATCTATACTTCTTTTTTTAACGTATTAAAATCAATTTTATCATATTTTTTAGCCCAGGGTCGTTTACAACCCAGGGCAATAAAAAGAATTTTAAAAAAATAAAAAATAAAAATAAAGATTTAGCGTCCGTTTCCTCATCCAAGGATGATGTCAGGGACGTCCCAACATATTAGACTGATCTGTTAACTTAATATATGGGGTTATGTGAATCATATCTCATCATAAGATATGTAACCAGCCATAACTTGACATAAAAAGTATAGGTCTAGAGTATAAGAGTTCTCAGTGAGATCATTATCTATTAGGTCAGTCATTCCTAGCTATATTGATTGTGGTTACATGATGTGGTTATATACCACTAGTTAAGCGAGCTGAGCTGTGTCGCAGTATTATGCAATGTTGATGTGCGTGTGCTGGGCAGTTAAGTGTCTGGTACTTTGAGTACTTGAGACTTGTACACAGCCATAATCTCTCCTCTGTTATCATTAGCATAGTACATATAATACATGCTGTAACATGAAATTGAAGTCACTCGCAATCTTCTATGCTAGCAATATATAACTAACATTATAATCTCGAGAAGTTGCGACAGGATCCAGTGGCACGATCGGTTAGGTTTCCGGCTGCGGATCAGTATGTGCGGGGTTCGAATCCGAGGCTCGCCCGTTACTGATATCCCTTCCGAGAGATGAAGCTGATGTTAAATTCGGCTTTAGCCTTTTTTAAGTAGAATTATATCTCTGTATATCTATGACATCTTTTATTATTGTAATTATTTATTTGAATGCATACATAAAAAATACAAATATTTTGTATATTTGTATTAAAAAGCGTGTATTTTTTTATACTTAATAATTTATAAATTTTATAGGTATATTTAAATTTTTATATATACGATCATCAGATCATAATAATAATAATAATAAGTACATTTATAAAGTGCCTTTCTATGCAAAATGCCACAGTGGCGCTAAATAAACAATGAATAGTCAAGTGGTCCGTTAGTTAAAGGCCACAACCGGTGTCGTATCCTCGATCTCTGCAAGTCTGGACTCATAGTATACATGCAAGCCAATAAAATTAAATCAGGGACATTTTAAAGTAATTCAGTATCATTTTTCGTTTTACCTCATTTATTCTTTCTTGTTCAATGTCGTATTGTATGTGTTTAGTCTGTAACAAGTTGTGATTGATTCAGTATTGATCCTGATATTGTTGTAAGGTGATGAAATGAACGTTAAACCCATATTGTATTATATTTTATTGTAATATACACCCTGTTCCATAACTACCGAGACCTCTATATGTTTTAGATTTCCTACCCTAGTAATCGTGTGTTTTCTTTTATATTTGGTACGCATCACCAGGGGCCTATTTGTAATACATATTATTGAAAATGCCAAGTGAATTGAACGCATAATCCTGGAGTTATTGCATTTTGTGCATGGCACCTAGTAAAGCCTTGGTTCCCAATATGGAGAGAACAGCATAACATTATGCTCATTATGCCTACTGTTACCGTATAATTATGCTGTTTT
>JAQFZF010003190.1:0-11594 GCA_034695365.1 Enchytraeus norvegicus
CAAACAGTTGTGATGTAGAAAAACTATATAAAAGCAAAGTTGGTTAAACTTTGTGTTTATCTGTCATTTCACACATACATTTGAGACATGGGTCCAAACAATAAATCTAAATTCATTTCCTCCCGGGCAACGCCGGGCACCCCAGCCAGTAATTTTATAATAATTAAAATGGAAAAAACAAATTATTTGAAAATTGACTGAAGTAAACATTTACTGCTTGGAATATATATAGTTTATTTGCACCCACTCAATGGTAAATAGAATTACAGATACAGAAAAATAAAATTAACATTATCAAACATAAATAAATAAATAAAAGCAAAAGAAATAAAAAGATATCAATCATCAGTACTACAATACTCTGTGTATTGCAATAGGCTTACATAGCTACAATACTAATCATGAAGTCGAGAGGAATGCACTTTCAAAGTATCTCCATATGTTACATTTTACGTGATATTTAGAATCAGTAGATTTCATGGAATAATTGGTCGTTGAATTATTACCAGATAGTGAGTAATTTATTGATATATTGAACATTTATAGTTTGGTAGATTATTATCGTTGATTCACTCTTTGTCTGAGAGACGTCCCTGATATTGTCGTCAGATGATGAAACTGACGTTAAAACCTTATTGAAATGTACTATCAAACCCTGCATTGATTCATTTTAAGATTCATTATTGGTTGATTAATCATTTATTTACTTATTCGTTGAGAGAGAGAGCTATGTTTTATTAATCAATCAATCAATCAATCAATCAATATAGACAAAGCATACAAGACAAGTAGGCAATCAGTCATCCAAAAAATATACGAAATAAACGAAAAACACAAGCCAGCACACAAGCAAACAAACAAACACAGACAAGCAGACAACCGGCCGTCAGTGAGGACACAAAAGTATCCTATCTAGCTGACCACCGATATACCATTTAACATACATGTAGCATACAATTAGAATGCAGTACTATTATCACGTAGAACTTTCTAATTTGGGGAAAATACATATTGTTACTGTTATTGTTATAATATTGATCCATTGATTCGTTTATTCGCAAATCAATTCATTTATTTATTGATTCACTCATTACACATCTTACAGTTATTATTCATTGATAAATTCAATCATTAATTATGCATTCATACGTTCATTGAATAACATGAGGATCATTAGATAATTACAGGTCTAACTGTCAGTCATACCTGTGCCATGATCTGATTGGCTAGAACACTGTCAATCCCACCCATTCTATCAGCAGTGGGTGTGGGTTGAGTAAGGCGTGGCTCCTGCATGAACACTGGCAGTGGGTTGCTCTAATAACACAATAAACATCAATATTCTATCAATAATCCAACATAATATATTTTCAATAATCAAAAGCAATAATCAACAAATTCAAGAGTTCTTTCTCTCTCACATTTATATCAATTTTGTGTGCGAAATTTAATTACTTTTTGTGTGTTATAACTATTATAATACATCAAAGGCTTAAATGATATGCTATATAGGCGTAGGGATTATATTCCCTTAACCTGCGGAAGAAGTCCATATTTTGCTCTTGTTCATCCAAGAATCCAGTATGGCATAGAGATATATGGAGATACTTTTGTGTCCTCACTGATGGCCGGTTGTCTGCGTGTTTGTGTGTTTGCTTGTGCGGTGGTTTGTATTTTTCGTTTATTTCGTTTAATTTTTGCATGGCTGATTGCCTACTTGTCTTGTGTACTTTGCCTATATTGATTGATTGATTAATAAAACATAGTTCTCTCTCTAGTATGTATGTATTGACAATTTGACATTTTACTGTGTTTCAAATTATCTTTGTATAACCTTGTATGATTACGTAAAGTTGTAAAGTATAGAGATGCCTTGGCATGATATCCTATATAAAACATTATTAATATTAAATAAGATGTTAGAGTGAAATTAACCCTAACCCTAGGGTTGTGATAACCCTAACTCTACGGTTATGTTAACACTAACCCTAGGGTTACGGTAACCCTAACCCTTGGGGTTAACCCTAACCCTAACATCATAACCCTAGGGTTAGGGTTAGGGTTACGGAAACCCTAACCCTCGCGGTTAACCCTAACCCTAACATCATAACCCTAGGGTTAGGGTTACGGAAACCCTAACCCTAACATCATAGACTCTAATTCATAACTCTAGGGTTATGAATTTATGATGTTAGGGTAACCACACCCTACAGTACCTCCAAATCCTAATCCTCACCTTAACCCTAACGTACTCTTTTTCGGGGTGAGATAACTAACAAGTACCTGTTCATAATTGTGGGGTTGGCTAGCCCCCAATAATTTTGGGTAGTTCCCAATAATTTGGCTAGCCACCCAATAATTATTGCAATGGGCGAAAGTATGATTTTGCCTCCCCAATATTTGGACGACTAGTTTGAAAAGGTAGCTTTCGCACCCCCAATGTCAAACATAGATCTGCATCCCTAGTAAGTCTTTGATTGGTCAGAATTGATAATAGACATCAATAGGATCATTAATATAAACAAGTCATATATCTTAAAGTAGAATAGTTACTGGTAGATAATGTCTATTTTTATAGATTAGGTTGTACAATTAGAGGTCGACCGAATCTATTTTTCTTTTTCGGTACCGAAAAAGCCTAAAATCTTCTTTCCGGTCTTTTCATTTTTGACTGAAAAAAAATTTCCTTTTTCGTTTTTTTAATTTTTTGCCCGATAAAAATATTTCCTTTTCGGTATTTTAATTTTTGGGCCTAAAAAAAATTCATTTTTCGGTCTAAGCCGAATAACATGAATTTCAGCTGAGTAAATATTTTATATGTCAATGAAATGGAAATGTTGCTTACATGCATAGGTTATAAACATAAATTATAGAATTTAAGACATTGCTATCATGATAGTTCCACTGCACAATAAGAAGAGTCGATAGATCCAAAGCTGCAACTTAACAATACATTTCACAATATTATGATATTGGCTAACATAAAAAAGTTTAAAACATGGCAGTATTCATTTTGCTAGATATATTTTTAAAACATCTCGCATTTGAACCACTGGTTTGTCTACCTCTGTCTCGGTTATATAATATAGGCTATCTATAATATCTCATTCAATTGTCACAGTTAACAGGATGCTCATTGTCCAAATGTCCAATGACTCCCAAGGCACATATTTCTTTTCAGATTTTCTATCACACTCGCACATAAGCATTGATTGGCAAGTTGAAAGAATAAAGACTTACTATGTGCATCTAAATTGTAGTCCCTAATTAACATGGACAAATGATGTAGGCTTATAAGCCTGTACCTAGTGTTATGTGCACAAATAGTGTCTTAACTACTGCGCTTTTTATTTTTATCTTTCGGCCGAATAAGAAATTTCATTTTTCGGTTTTTTTATTTTTCGGCTGAAAAAGAATTTCCTTTTTCGGTCTTCTTATTTTTCGGTTGAAAAAATATTCCTGTTTCGGTCGACCTCTATATACAATATAGACCTAACATAGAATCCAACCGCTCTCAAATCATTCGAAACCGGTTCCTCACCCGAAGGCGATGTCAGGGACGTCAGGAAATGTCAGGTACGTCAAAATATACCATTTTTCCCCTATTTACCATTGAATATTTTCCCCTACTTACTCATTGAATATTTTCCCCTATTTACTCATTGAATATTATATTAAATTTAAAAATCTAAATTAAATTAATCTAAAGATTTAGTTAAATATCAAGTTTAAGATAATGATTAGTTGTTTAAGTTATTACACAGTCAATCGATATTTAATTTGTAAAACTAGTTCTAGATGATTTTAAGAGAGATTTAAACCTGAAGCACGAGAGAGAGAGAAAGAGAGAGTGAGAGAGAGATAGAGAGAGAGACAGAGACAGAGAGAGAGACAGAGAGAGAGAGAGAGAGAGAGAGAGAGAGAGAGAGAGAGAAAGAGACTGAGGGAGAGACAGAGAGAGAGAGACAGAGCGAGCGAGAGAGAGAGATAGAGAGAGAGATTTAAACCTGAAGCCAGCTGCGGAACACA
The DNA here is from genome assembly GCA_034695365.1 of Enchytraeus norvegicus. NCBI lineage: Eukaryota > Metazoa > Annelida > Clitellata > Enchytraeida > Enchytraeidae > Enchytraeus > Enchytraeus norvegicus. The sequence continues at coordinate 4,030 of JAQFZF010003190.1, forward strand.
GACACCACCCTCCTTAGTGCTCCCCCCTCCCCACCCTCTCCCACCCCTCTCCTCCCACCTCGGTGAAATGTGAACAGAAACGCCTGCTCACAAAATACATACTCACTAATAATAATAATACACACTCACAAAATACACATTAATAATAATAGTAATAGTTTAACGTCTCTTTCGTCATCAAAGGAAATCAATTAGGGTCGAACAGGGTCAATATACACATTTATTTACACATCCTGCGCAAGTAAATCAATTATCATTGATTTCTGAACATGGTACCGTTGTAAGTTGCCAGGCAGCATTAGTGTCCCTAGCAACTGACTGGCTGAGGAATCAAAATTTTTATTATGAAGAAGATAATATGACAGTGACCAATGATAAGAATAAGAATAATAAATGTCGGTTTCCTCATCTATGGATGATGTAAGGGCAGTCAACTAGACATCACAACTGGAGATTTTATCTCCCTCATCTCAAGTCAAAAATTGGTCTAAAGGCTAAAGGTGAATTTAACGTCAGTTTCATCTCTCGAAAGGGATATCAGTGACGAGCGAGCCTAGGATTCGAACCCCGCACATACTGATCCGCAGTTGGAAACCTAACCGATCGTGCCACTGGCTCCTGTCTTGAGAAATAAATGAGAGAGAGCATGGCTTAGTTGATAGCCACCTCAACTTCGCAATTATTACAGAACCTGATGTCTGGGTTTCAAATATCAGAGGACACATTGGGATTGAAATCTTCTGCTTCACATTGAGTGAGGCAGTAGATTTTACTAGTTACTCTTACAAGCTTCCCTCTAAAAAGACCCCTTTGATGAACAGAAATTTTATTATTAGAATGTTGTATAAATACTGTTACCAACAATAAGAGATCATCCCACATGATATGAAATAGTCACTAACTCTTTAGCTAATGTTCTATTCCTATTCCTATATTTTGATTTTGTATTGTGTTTTCTGCTATGATTGTGTCTGTTTGTGTGATTTCTGCGTTATGACAGATTTCGAAAATGAATAAACGAATATATTATTATCATATTTCTATCTAAGTTGTCTGTCAACTTTCATTACTCGTTTTTGTGATATGATTATTAAGAACGAATTGACAATTTGACATTGTATATTTTAATCTATTGTTTAAAATAATAAATAATGTATTTAATATATTGTGAAATTTAACAATTGTATTTTTAAAATATAAATTATGTGAAATTGCAAAGTATAGAGATGCATTGGCATGATATGCTATATTTAACATGAAACATTTTAATAATTTGCATTTATGTAGAAATTGGCAAATAATGAAGGAGTAACAAACCATGAATCCTCGATGCCATTCTTTGATTTGCTTCTTTGAGTAACTCGTATGTGTTAGTAGATACTCCATTTCCTCTTTAGTTAATTTAGGCAGATTATTTCCCATGTTGAATATCCTCGTGCATCAATCAATCAGTCAATCATAATTTAAATCGAGAAATAGTCAACCAATTAATAAATCAGATCTGTTATAAATTCCATAAAGCAAGCATGAATAGTAAATTATTATTATCACCAATCTACTTTCGCTTCTTATTTTTCAGCATTATATTTACCATATACCTTTCTATTTCGACTCTTAAAGATAAGTTCCGAAGGCTGCATTTTGTACATTTTGTCTGCCGACTCATTCTTTTATAATTATATTAATTTTCTTTATAATGTGATCTAATTTATTATAATCTATAAATTATAATATGTTCATAATTTGTATATATTTTATTATCATATATATTTCTGTCTTACTTTGAAATTATTTATCTTTCTATAGATTGTAAACACTCGTATGTGTTTCACTTGTGTGGAGATTCTGCTAAGAAACGTTTCCAATTAACTTCTTCCTCGTTGTATGAAATAAAGTGAAGCACTTCACATATTATTACAATCTCGCAGGGTCCAGGTGGCATTGATTAATTTCATAGACCGAGATCAATATAATCAGGTATTGATTCCCCGATTCATTGAGTGGGCATGCGGTATATTAATTGATTTCATCAAATTGATTGCAGTTTTGGAACGTTTTATATTTTTTGAAAGATTTACGTAAACTCAAATTTGAAAAACTCAGATGTTGGGCTTTTGACCTCCAGGAACTTTAATTCACCATAACCTACATACACAATTAAGTATACATCTTACATTTAAGTAAAACAGCGAATTTTACTTCAACTGCTACAAAATATAAACTCCTCCATTTTTTTTACAAATAATTAGTTATTACTCATTTGGATTTGAAATGAAAGTGTGATCATATAACATTATGTCTACCTTTATTTATATACTAAACTAAGTGTATATTAGCCTATTCTTTCTGTCGTCCGATCTTATCCTCCTCAAGAAGTAAAAATAGGCTAAATTCGAATTTAACTTCAGTTTCGCGACCTAACGGCTACATCAGTAACGGCCGAGCCCTTGAATTCAATCGTGAACCAATAAATGTAATAAGAAGTTTGAAGTTTCAGTTTAATTTAAATACAATATTACATTAGACTATACAGTAGATAGTCTATTAATTTTGACGAAAGTCAGTTCCATGTAGCAAAAGTTACACAATGCTTCAGCTTTTAACTGATCTCATTTCTACAAGCCTCGGGTCAGCACAACTGTGATGGCGCAGCAGCTACAACTGCAATACACTTCAGACGCACGGGCATGTTAATTTTGTTTATTTTAATGTTAAGCCTCTGCATGTTAAGCCTTAACATGTTAAGCCTAAACGTGTTAAACTATAATGGGCTAGATGATAATGGGCTAGATGAGCTTTCTTTCTAGATTCCTTGATTAAGCGTAAAATTTAGAAAATCTACTAATTCTGCGAGAGAAAAAGAGTGAGAGAGCGGGAGAGACAGAGAGAGAGAGTGAGAGAGAGAGAGAGAGAGAGAAAGAGAGAGAGAGAGAGAGAGAGAGAGAGAGAGAAAGATATCAGAGAGTGTGAGAGATGGTATTTAAATTAAAGCTCGGGATAAATTTGAATGTCTCCAAAAACAAAGAGTGTATTATTATATACTGTCTCCCCTAAGACTAAGGTCATATATCATTCTTCCATACAGCTTCATTTCTATACTGATGACACTCAACTAGAAATGCCTATTGATGCAAAGTATTTAAAAGAATAATCTTATTATAATCGTTGACAACTAGAGAATAGACGAACTAAAGATTAGTCGTGTTAGTAAAAGGCTACTAAGCAGATGGGTAGATAGGAAGACAAATGATAAAACAGCTCGAACTCCATAATCAAACCAACTAAACGCCAACTCTATGTCTCGTTCTTCACCACTAGATCGAGTCAATCTCTTGGGAGCTATCACCTATTTTGGATCTTGCTCTTTACTTGCTTGGTACAGCGCTAATCGTCGTACTGTTGATCGTTCCAAGACTGAATCGTTTCTTCATCCAAGGATAATTTCAGGGAGGAACCCTCTATTTATATTATTATTAAATATATTATTTTGTTATGATGCAAATGTAAATTGCTTTTATGTCTGTGGGATAAAAACGAAAATTTAATAACTAAATTAGTATAGTTATAATTATCTATTTTACACCTTGTTATCAGTTGTAATATGATTTCTACTACGAATATACTTGTCTTAAATTGATTTAAAGTCGGACATTAGGAGTGGCATCAATAATATTATATTTTGCTATCAATCATAATATTATATATAGAAAATATACTACTTAAACAGATTTATTATGAGTCAGTCTCATTATGATTTAAAGTTGGAGATTTGGATTGACATCAATAATATTAATTTTTTTATCAATAATTATATGATTTCTCTAAAAACTGTACTTGTCTTATTACGATTTAAAATCGGACACTGGATTATCTTCAATAACATCATATTTGTTATCAATGAAAATATGACTTCTACTAAGAATATCATGACTTAAAGTCGTACATTTGGATAGGCTTCAATAATATTGCATTTGTTATCATAAAAAAAGATTTCTAGTAAGAATATCATGACTTAAAGACGAACATTTGGAAAAGCATTGGCGGCAGAGGAGTCGGAGGAACGATTATAATATTGTATAGGAGGACCTCCTCCAATACCCAAAGACTTAGTGGAACTGACACTGCTCTGTCTCTCACGAACCATCGGAACCTTACTCAATGACTTGATGCTACCATTCTTTAAGTTTTCACCTCCAATTAGCAGTAGCCTCGGATTGACTGGTTTTGGATTTCCTTCGTATTTCGATTCCAGTCCCATTCCATCGGATTGATATCCAGGTGGGAAGTCCTTCAATGCTGAGGTGGTCGGGATGATCACGGTATCTGAGTTTTTATATTCGTAGGGATTGGGATGAGATGAATCGTTGTTACCGGAGTTATTGTCATTTCCAGAATGGAGTTGGGTATCCATACCGGATCCGCCGCTCATGACGATCACTGGAGCGGCTGAGGGAGGGTGTTCCATTCTCTGGAGGTCGGTAGGTGGAGTGCTTCCACTGGACACGTCTACTCCACTGCTGGATGAGTGGTGGGAACTCTTGGAGGTGTGGGTTGAACTGTTGGAGCTGAATGAAAGACTGTTGCTTCTGCTGCAAAACAGAATGAAGTCAATAATGTATTATAAATAATAATGAAGATTTAAGGCCCGTTACCTCATCCAGGGATGATGTCAGGGACGTTGCTATAAGTCAATATACAGTAATGCAATGCAATACAATACAATACAATACAATATAATTCAATGTGGTTTTGCGTCCTTTTCATCATCTGACGACGATATCAGGGACGTATTCAACAGCACAAATATTAATACGTTCACTCAAACGCAATTAGCTAGTCACAAACTTGTGCTGAAAGATAACAAGGATTAACACTGTTCAAACACGGTGCAAGTCCATTTATCCATGAGACCGACAATAAAAAAGTAAATTATCTAAGGAGAAAAAGATTATTTTAAAGCTAACTATTCCTCCTGAGATATTAATTTTATACATGCAGAATATCACGGATTTAAATCTAGGACATATTCATCATATGTAATTACGTTAAGACATGAGACTGATACATGAGACATAAAGGCATTCGTGTCCCAGCTTGCTATACCAATAACACTGTATGAAATTGTAAATACCGGTGACACCGGAAGCGAAATATGAATGGCCGCAAATAATTCTATTTTCGCTCAGTTTCAAAGCCTATTCAACGTTTGTATGTTTTACATCAAGCTCAGAAGCTTAAAGCTTCTCCTAAGACTCCCGAACCTTGTCACTGCCATTTATTTATCTTCCTATTTATATATCTAAGTCAATACTTCTCGGTTCGCCTGCTGATGATCAGCATGATGATGGTGATGATGACAACGATCCCTGAGAGTCCCACAGACACACCAATCCTGATGTCCTGATATCTCTTATCATCCGCTCTCTGCTTCTCCTCAGCCAATCTTCTCTCAGTGCACAGAGCATCTATAGTAAAATAATAAAGTTCCTATTAAAAACTTGGTAATGATTACTAATTAAAATGCAAATTGCAGGAGGTCTCACTCTACCATCGGGGATCAACAAGAGAAGGCCTACCTCTGGCAACGACTGTCCATGGCGCTTCAACGCTACAATTCAGAATGCTTTCTCGGCACATTTGCCCACATGGCATTTCAAAGATAAGGATATTTATTGTAACTCTAATATTGTATCTATAGGCCTACTCTTTTTTAACGCAATAAAATCTTACTTATCTTACTTTTTAGCCACAGATTATTTACCATCCAAATTTGAACGTAGGCCTACTAAAAAATAGTTAAATAATAAATTCATCCCAAAAATAGATCGAAAAAGTTACATATAAAGCTTTTTCCCAAAGTTATGTCAAAGCCATAAGCCAATTAATTCATACTAAACCATCAAACAAATTAATGATACTTAATCACTGAAGTGACTGAACTACTGAACATTTTTAAAATAATTTTATTAAGCCCTTTCAATTTGATAATTATAATTAAATTATTAGTAACCCACCTGTCTTGTAGTAGAAGCTGTTTCCCGAATATGTCACGTTGCAAATCTGACAGTCATTTTTCTCGAATGGTTGAAAGTTGGAATAACAACCGCTGTTGATGATGCAGTACGTGCCATCCTACATGTCATGTAAAATAGTATATATTGCTTCTACATTTTAGGATGCAGTAGTCTTAAAGCTAAGTTAAGAGAGATAATTCCACTTCTTAAAGTGTAATGGTAAGTTGTGATAGACTATTTTGTAACAGTTTTCATAATATTTCTCGATTTAATTAGCGGTTTAGGCCCTAACAGTTTAAATACTGTATGTGCGTGTTTATCAATGTCTGAATTCACATTATATTTAATTTTATTTAAGATGTTTAATTTTGTGGACATTGTGGACTACCGTAATGTAGGCCTATGAGTCTTTTTACCTGTCGATTATCATAATTATTAGTTAAGTTGATATGCGTGCAGTGTGCAAGTTTGGTTTAAACCAACATGTGTTGTACTTTTATTTTATTATTGTTTGTTATTAATCCTGTCTTTACGAATAAAGAAGTAACCATTATGCTACGTATGGGATAGCCGAGACGCTTTTATTGTGGATATAACCTGGAGAGACTTTTCTCAGAGCTCGGCTTATAAGATTATAATAAAGTTTTAATAAGATTAGGCTACACGTTTGATTAAAGGTTTCTGCACATGAAATAATAATATTTCAAATAAAAATAGAGGATAATGAAGTAATAATAATTAAATGATAATTATATAGGATAATAATGAAATAATAGATAATGAAATACACTCACACTTTTCTCACTGCAGAACTCCTGACCGGGGTTGCAGCTGTAGCATGCTGAATCATAGGATTTGAACTGGAAAGATCCGGTTGCTCTCACATCCGGACCATTCGATGACGTTACAGCTAGACTGTCACCCTGCCACATCATTTCAACAGAAAAACTTCCCGAGCGTGGTAGCACACAGGCAATCTGATCATTGGATATCAGAATAATTTCAGCATCCACCGCCTTCGTGCTTGGCAGCTTCTCAGTTTCGTAAGTCTGTAAAAAATACACACATAAACACAATATAGAATTAACTGGAAAGATCGCCAAGAGATGCAAACTTAGTTTGAAGATCGCACTGGCAGGTCCATGGCATGTAACTGTATAATTTGTTAAATAGTTTGAATGCCATATCTTCTTGGCTATAGTTTGATTTCTGAGGTTTGTCTCCCACCTCAGTGACTGCGTTAGTCGGCTTCTACGAAACACGCGCAGTTTTACATTGGTCTATTCTCAAGTTTTGCCGGAGATAACACGGCCATTTTATTTTTACTATAAAAAATTAAGCGACCTTACTAAAGTCAAACTCAAACAAAATTAATCAGATATTTGATAGGTCATAAGGGAATCTGCCATTATCTAAATAAGTGCAATAATAATAATAATAAAAGTTCAACGTCCGTCTCTTAATCCAGGGATGATGTCAGGGACATCATCCCTGGATGAGGATGGATATTCATGTGACATCATGAATCACAAAAATCAAACCTTTTTAGGA
>JAQFZF010003191.1:0-11594 GCA_034695365.1 Enchytraeus norvegicus
CGATAACTGCACGTGTTTCGTAAGAGCCGACTAACGCAGATACTGAGGAAGGCAATGGAAAACCACCTCAGAAATCTTTATCTTCCTGGAAGAAAGGCATCATTTTAGGCGTGGAAAAGGCAAAGCCTTTGTGATGAGATGGGCTTATTAGGTTGGTTGATGGTGTGCTCATTAAAGAGCGAGGTAGTTGATTGTGTACAACTATGATTGTTTTGTCTTGGACCTGCCATGTGGCAGAGCACTGATAGATAGATAATATTATTAGCTCAATAATCGTTAATTATAGTAATATTAAGCCTCAGAAGCGCTTATCACGCAGCGTGTTGTTAGTCAGGGGTATAAGGAAAAAAGCAAAATACTTAAATTTATGCTATTCTGCGAACAAAATAGTATTGCGGTTTTGCAGATATTTTTTAGATTGTTTGTAAAATATTGTTGTTTAAGCAAAAATTTTGCGTTTTTTTTCGAATAAATTTGTGGGGCTGCTTAGCAAAAAAAATTATTTGTGCGGTTTTAACCTTATCAAAAAAGATACCTAAAAAATTGCTAGCAAACCCCCGTCATCAAGGTCTCGACTCCCTCAGTGATGACGTAGTATATGGATGACCCCTTAGTCTGCCATAGACCACATCCTAAGTGATAGGACCAAAGTCTAATATTTATTCTGAATAATATTTTCAGAATGAAAATAAATAGAGTTAAGTGAGCTAGCTATCATCATAAACGTTGCGTTTGAGATTAATGTATACTTAGCAGGTTAAATGATTAAAATAATATTGAAAGCGGTCAGCTGTCCGTGGGTTGAGAATCCATGAAAAAGTTCTGGAATCTTCTAGAACGTTCCGAGGCAGGACACAGTCTTTGGGTATTACACACGCCCACTTGACCTATTTACTAGTCTCGTCCAATAGCATCGTCCGATTCGTTTGTTTACATAATATAAGGTCAGACTTTCACCAATCAATGATTAAATTTTGTATTCTAGACTAGACTTTTCCAGATATGTGTAGAAGACGGAGCAGTGGTTATATAAATAAAGTGGTGAGGTTTGTTTCACCAATTTAGTTAAATGTATGCTTGAGTAACTACAGCGCTAAGTTATAATAACTTATAATAGTGTAAGGCCTTCGTTAAGTTTACTAAAATTAGTATAAGTTGGCTATAATAAGAGTTGACGGATATTAGAAACTTCTTACTCTAACTTTACAATACAATGCACATTTATGCATCAGGCTACAATGTTCAAGTATGTTTCGCAGGCAAAGTGGTAGGGTCATGGACTTTCGAACATGAGGTCCGGGGTTCAACTCCCGGTTGAGCCGATCAGGGGCTTCTACGCCTATGCAAGAGGAATCGAACGGATTCCTCCAGGACCTTGGGGGGAATATAAGTACCTTTTGGGGTATAATTTTGTACATTTGGGGGGATTTTTTCTGAATTTCAGGGGGATTTTTTCAGGACCTTGCATAGGCGAGCTTGATAAATATCATTATGATTAAAAATTTGCTCGCTTCGCTCGCACCGTTTTCTTCACTTCGCTGAAAACTACACACGTGACCGGCACCCTTGTTTTAATTCAATGAGGGGTGGGGGAATTTCAGATTCCACCACCTTGGGGGGAGGATTGAAGCCCCTGGAGCCGATCAGATAGTAAAATCTCGGACGTACAGGTGGGATGGTTGATCACTTCATTTGCGCTAAAATGGGTCTTAAACAAGAATCTGATGCTTCCTGACCCATATCCCCGTTATTATTATTTATGTTGTTGGTAGACTTCATCTTAATGTGCTTCTACTATTGCAGGACGTCGGCGATCATGGTTCTCCAACTTTGTCTATCATTTATTGTAGAATACGCAGTAGCCTATGTTTTTATCACGGCTACATTCTTAATTTATTTCTCTGGTAACTGAGTTCAAATCCAATAATTGTATAAGCTATGATAAATAAAATTATATTGCGTGCCTGCCATATTCAAAGACCTCATTTAGGCCTAGCTGATGAGGTTTAACATAAACCATATTTTAATCATTGAAGATGGGCTACCGGTAATTATTATATTTCTTTTAGTTACAAGGCAAATTATTTTTGTTTTAAACGAGTAGCCTACACATAAATTTATGCCTGAATAAATGTTGTGTGAACTCTGAAGGCCCAGGGTTTGAGATCCAGGGTAGGTCTAATTAAGCTAGTTTTAGCACAACCACCTGCAGCTGTGGGCTATTTAGGTTTATATAATTCGCACGTGATTGTTATGTTATTTAGGCTTAGTAGCCTTGGTTATTAATTTAGTAGGCCCTATGGCACGTGGTTAGGTAATTATAGGAATTGATTCTAATTAATTATTATGCCTCGTTAAAAATTAAAAAACTTTAATAAATTATAATTGTTGCTTTGCTACCAGTTTCATAAAGGTTTGAACTTTGCACTAGCATAGTACGACTAACTTAATAGTACACCTATTAAACAATTTTGTGAGTAATTGATTTATTTTTGTAGTAATTGTACTATTAGAAAATTTAATTTACTTCTAGGAAGTTAAGTTGTAACCGTGTACTTATATGTATTGTTCCTGGCAGAATCATCAATGGATGTAACTTAGTCGTCATTGTAATATTGCATAAATTTGTGAGTAATTTGGGATTTTGTTTTTAGTAGTAATTGTACTATTATAAATATAATTTAATTATACATAGTTAAGTTGTAACCTTATACTTAAATGTATTGTTCCTGGCAAAATCATCCATGGATGTATCTTGGTAGTTATTGTAATATTGTAAGTTTATATAATATATATGTGTACACTATGTAGGTGTTTTACATGATGTGTGTAATTGTGTGAACTTTGTGAAACCTGGTGACTACAAGTTAGAAATAACTTCCTATACCAGTATAATTAAGTTAAGTTAAGTTAAGTTAAATTAGTGAACGTTCATGAATACCTTTATGAATACATGTGTAAATGTAATATTAAACAATATTGAATTTAGTAAAGGCGAAAGATTTGCGCAACTGCAGCTCAACATTGATGGATTTTCATTTCAAACCTCTCTCTCTATGTCTCTCTCTCTCTCTCTCACTGCCAAATGGCAAGTCCAGGGTACATATTCTGCAACACAGTCTGCTATCGCGCTCACTAATGAGCACTCCATCGATCATCAAGTTAATCCCATCAAAGAGGTCATGCCATTACCACACCTAAAAACCACATTTGCCACATTTGAAAACATCATAGTTAAAAAGACGAAGCTTTGCATAATTTCATATCTTATGTTATATGTACTCAAAGAACACATAACATTATTCAATGAACTTGTTAACTCTGTATGGAACATGGCATCAAAGTATGTTTGTAGTAGATCAATTCTTCTACTTTGCTGTCATGTTATTCTACATGAAAATTAGATATAAATTTTGTTGTTATGTGTCACAGCGAGACCCAGCAAGGATTCTAAGAAGGCATCTCTGGCAACTTTTGAAGACTTCGAAGCCGAAGAAAATGAAGACACTCTGGGTTTGGAAATAATATTTGTGGTGGACGAAGTTTCAAGGGATTCCTTCAGCCAAGAAGATCTAAAAGAATCTCACAACTCCCTACCAGACACCGACAAAACAGCATGCGGTAACAGTTTTCTGGAAGTTCAGGCGGGCTCAAACTCGCCGGAAGCCCTTGGTGCCAAAACTTTGCGGTCATCTTCATTCACTTCCCTATCTTCATTTATATCTCACACTTCTTCAAAGAAGCCCTGCTCGACTCCGAGTGAGGAGGAGCAAACGGATAGCGATATCATTTCAGAAAGGTTGACAGCATTGAATGACCTCTGTCGTCTGGCCAGCAGGACACTGGAAAACCCTCCAAGCGAGGCACTATTTCTATTCTACCAACAGCTTATCAAGTCAATTCAAACAGCTATGGATTCAGAAATAATTCAGATAAATGATAAACTAGAGCATATCATGACGGAGGCAAGAAGTAAAAGTGTGGATGGGAAAGATGAGGATAAGAAAGGGAAGAGAGGAGTGATCTCAGAGATGGGAAGGTTTAGAAGCTCGTTGAGGAGAAGAACAGTCCCAACGTGTGAAATAAGGGAGAGGAAAGCTGTCAGCAAAAAGGCAGCCCTAGTGAAACCTCAGCTAGTGTGGAAGGTAAGTCAATCAATTAAACAATCAGTCAATCAATCAATCAATCAATCACTCGTATCTTAATGTTACGTCAATCAATCGATCAATCATTCGATCAATCATTCGATCAATCAATCGATCAATCAATCAATCAATTAATCAATCAATCAATCACTCGTTTCTTAATGTTACGTCGGTGACTGCAGGTGGAGCAGCTGAAATTGCGGTCGCCAGAAAATTTGATAAATATATTTATCGGAACCTATTCAGTGTAGCTAGTAGGTATGAGGTGATTCATGTGCTAAACATGTTAACTTAGTAACCACATTGTGATTACGGTAGTCTGAAGTTGAACAGAGAAAAAAAGTCACATTAATAAAAAACTGTATATAAAAAATTCATTAATGAATCAATCAGTGAGGATTTAGCTTCCGGTTCCTCACCCGAAAGCGAAGTCACGGACGAAACTACTTAAGGCATATTACTCTACTGTTGCATTGTTAACAAAATTTAATGTAATTGTTTGTGAAAGACATCTAATTGAAAAGCACACTACAATGTGACTACATTTTTAGTCAACTAGCCTTTAGGACAAGTAAAACAAAGTACAAACAAAATGAGGTGTTTGCAAGTTGGAATTAATTTACTCAATTGTTATTTAAGTAACACATGTAAGATCTAGAAAAGGAATAGAAATGTACCAAATAACGGATTTCGATAGGTATACGATTCCAATCATAACAAGAGATGAATACTGATGAATTAAATGAATTTTGATCTTGATTGGTGAACAAGCACACACCTTTACATTTTGTCCATTTTCGTCAATAAGTAGAAGCTAAGAAGAATTCATTGGTTTGACTGGCGTTTTTATATGAATCTTTTTGTAACACCACTGGACCTCTGGTGTTGCATTTATCTCTTCACTTTCATTAAATTTGCGATCAAAATGAGTCCTTATACAATACAATACAATACAAAGCAATACAATGCAACATACTACAACAAATACAGTCGTGAAAAATTAGCCAAGCATGCAGCCTACATGGCAGGACCTCTGCAAATCTAAAATTTGGGCTTAAACAGAAATCAAGGCGTAGACCACTTTGCCATTCACTGTAGCATCTGCGTTAATTTCCTTTTAAGAGCACGTGCAGTTATCGGTTGGTCTATATTCTTACGTTTCCCGTAATCAACACTGGATAACGTTTTGAAATTTTGTATGACACTGTATTTAATTAAATTTTGTTGTATTATGTGTATTGTATTGTATTTATTGTATTATGTGTATGGCATTGTATTTGTTGTATTATGTGTATTTTATTGTATATGTTGTATTATGTGTATTGTATTGTATTGTTGTATTATGTGCATTGTATTGTATTTGTTGTATTGTGCTGTATTGCATTGTATTTGTTGTATTGTGCTGTGTTTCATTGTATTTGTTGTATTATGTGTATTGTATTGTGTTTGTTGTATTATGTGTATGGTATTATATTTGTTGTATTATGTTTATTGTATTGTATTTGTTGCATTATGTGTATGGTATTGTATTTGTTGTATTATGTGTATTGCATTGTATATGTTGTATTATGTGTACGGTATTGTATTTGTTGTATTGTTCGGTGTTGCATTGTAATTGTTGTATTAGATGTAATGTAATGTATCTGTTGTATTATGTGTATGTATTGTATTTGTTGTATTATGTGTATTGTATTATATTTGTTGTATTGTGTGTATTATATTGTAGTTGTTGTATTATGTGTATTGTATTGTATATGTTGTATTATGTTTATTGTAGTTGTTGTATTATGTGTATTATATTGTAGTTATTGTATTATGTGTATGGCATTGTATTTGTTGTATTATATGTATTGTATTGTATATGTTGTATTATGTGCATGGTATTGCATTTGTTGTATTATGTGTATGGTATTGTATTTGTTGTATTATGTGTATTGCATTGTATATGTTGTATTGTGCTGTGTTGCATTGTAATTGTTGTATTAGGTGTAATGTAACGTATCTGTTGTATTATGTGTATTGTATTGTATTTGTTGTATTATGTTTATTGTATTTGTTGTCTTATGTGTATTATATTGTAGTTGTTGTATTATGTGTATTGTATTGTATATGTTGTATTATGTTTATTGTATTTGTTGTACTATGTGTATTATATTGTATTTGTTGTATTATGTGTATTGTATGATATTTGTTGTATTATGTGTATTGTATTGTATTTGTTGTATTATGTTTATTGTATTTATTGTCTTATGTGTATTATATTGTAGTTGTTGTATTATGTTTATTGTATTTGTTGTATTATGTGTATTATATTGTATTTGTTGTATTATGTGTATTGTATGATATTTGTTCTATTGTGTGTATTGTATTGTATTTGTTGTATTATGTGTATTGTATTGTATTTGTTGTATTGTGCTGTGTTGCATTGTAATTGTTGTATTAGGTGTAATGTAATGTACCTGTTGTATTATGTGTATTGAATTGTATTCGTTGTATTATTTTTATTGTGTTTGTTGTATTATGTGTATTATATTGCAGTTATTGTATTATGTGTATTGTATTGTATATGTTGTATTATGTTTATTGTATTTGTTGTATTATGTGTATTATATTGTAGTTATTGTATTATGTGTATGGCATTGTATTTGTTGCACTATGTGTATTGTATTGTATTTGTTGTATTATGTGTATTGTATTGTATTTGTTGTATTATGTGTATGGTATTGTATTTGTTGTATTATGTATTTTGTATTTGTTGTATTATGTGTATTGTATTGTATTTGTTGTATTATGTGTATTGTATTATATTTGTTGTATTGTGTGTATTGTATTGTATTTGTTGTATTATGTGTATTGTATTGTATTTGTTGTATTATGTGCATGGTATTGTATTTGTTGTATTGTGCTGTGTTGCATTGTAATTGTTTTATTAGGTGCAATGTAATATATCTGTTGTATTATATGTATTGTATTGTATTTGTTGTATTATGTTTATTGTATTTTTTCTATTATGTGTATTATATTGTAGTTGTTGTATGATGTGTATTTTATATTATATATTGTATTATGTGTATTGTATTGTATGTGTTGTATTATGTGTATTGTAATGTATTTGTGTATTATGTGTGTTGTGTTGCATCTGCTTCATTATGCTATATTGTCTCTCGCTCTCTCGCAGTGCACTGCCCACAAACACATGCAGCTTTCGGTTGGTCTATTCTCAAGTCTGCCGTGGCCAACACGGCTGTACTGTATTTATTGTATTCGGTCGCAGGTTGATCGCCAATCTAACCATTGTGATGAGATATGCAACCCCAGTGGTGTGACCATCCTGCAGGATGGTTCTGTCTTGGTAGCTAGCTACGAGAATTCCAATCAAACAAACAACAAGCTCTTACTTATAGACGAATATGGGCAAAATGTAAAGGTGTGTACTTGACATAGTTTAGTATTGATAGTTTAGTACCGATAGTTTAGTATTGATAGTTTAGTACCGATATTAATTTATTTATACTTTCTGAAATGTATTTTTGTATGCATCCTGTATGCATCAACATGTAATTTTGAATCTATTATCGTTGTATTGTATGTATTTTGCATTTTTAGCTTGTAACATTGTGCATATGTCATAGTGATGTTTCTAATAAGCTACTACTACTAATACTCTCCTATACTTTTTGCTGCTTTCTTTATAAAAGGTAAAGGTACACCATACGTCATAATGGACCTCGAATGGTTTCGGGGCTGATCTCGTTTCAAAGCGTTCATCACGAAGGTGACAATCGCTATTAATCTGGCAAGGTCGCCAGTCTCACTTGCGATCCAAAGGACCATACGCCAGACCCGTGTTTACATAACAGATCCGTATCTACATAACTGTTACTAAAATTCAACGTTCTTTTATGCTAAATGTAGACTTAAATAATTTAGAATAAATTCGACTTTAAATTCGGCTAAAGTCGAATTTAAAGTCAGTTATCTGGTTTCCTTTTCTTTCCTCAGTGATTGCGTAAGTCGGCTTCTACTAAACACACGCAGCTTTCGGTTGTTCAATTCTCAAATCTGCCGGAGCCAACAGTCCCAACACGAATGAAGAGCTGAAGTACTTGATTAATTTATTGATTCTATATTGCAGACACTGACAGGGGGAGATATTCAACCCCTCGGGGTCATTCAGACCCCTCCTGGTCACCTGGCTGTGACAGACTGCAAGGGTAAAAGGGTCAGGATTCTGTCGCCCACTGGTCAGCCCATATCGGACATGGGCAAGGGACACTTTGGCTGGCCCTATGGTATCGCTATCAACAGCAAGAGTCAACTGATAGTCACGGATGTATTCAATGATACAGTCAGCATTTACTCGGTAATCACTCTCTCTCTCTCTCTCACTCTCTCACTCTCTCTCTCTTTCTCAGTACACTGCCTAACGGCAGGTCCGTTGGCATATAACTGTAGAATTCAATAATTATTGGAGATAATTTTTTTTGGGATGCCAGTCTCCTTTTCCTACTATAGGCCTATATAATATGTATTGGCCTACTATGTTTTTATGTGGTTATGGTCCAATCTTTTGTGTTTATTATGTTGTTTGTTTAGTTTATTATATATTAATTTTGCATTTGGTTTGAACTAATAACTAAATCAGTACTTGTAATTGTAAAATATAGATATTCTTCAGCAGGATATGATATACTCGTAATATTCATTGAACATTAAACATTAGTGGGCTATAAAAATTATCCTTTCATACTGTATCATTATAATTATGTTTAGTTTTAACGGTTTTTATTCATATACAGGCACTTGCCATCTTCTAAATGACAGTTGACTATCATGGTGCCCCATCTGTTCCCATCCTTAGCCATCTTTTTCACTTCTCCAAAATTATTAATAATTGTCAAGTTCACAATATCATCTATCCAAGTTAATTTTTCAATCTCTCCGTATATGTTAGGGGGAATTTGTGAGTTTAAGGGGGGGGGGGGTGGAATTCCCTTCCTCTGAACATGCCTACATTGCCTAGATTAAGCACTGATGTTTATGTTTATTAGCTAAGATGTTACTACACAGCCTAATCTATGACTATACCTATGTATGAAAGAGAGAACTTTCTAATTATTTGTATTTGATGTATCTATATATTTGGTGCATTTTCCTCTGTCATATGCTCTGCTTTGACGAATAAAGAGATATTCAATCATCAAATTATTACTAACAGCTACTCCCAATGGTAGTTAAAGTTAGAGCTCTGATTAACCTTTCTAAAACTTCGTCCTTCATATATTTTCTTTCAATAAAGAAATCCCTCAGAAAACCATTCAGAAATAAAATTAAATATTATAATTAAAAATTATTAAGGAAACTGGTAGAAGTTTTAAACTTATTTTACATTTCTTACTCATTAATTTTGTTCATTGCTAAAATTAGCCACCAAGAATTACTGTTAGTTTTAGATTTATTGTAATTTTTGTACCTATTCTATTCATACTGTAACAGTAATTCTTACAGGGTTGTCTAACCCCTTTCTGGTGACTAATAAAAATTTATAAAATCAGATTTAACGGAGCAACGTCAGGTTCATCATGCTGCAGCTGACATAGCCTTCGGGTGAGGAACAGGAGGTTAAATCATCATCGATAGATTGATCATCTGCAGGAGATAGCTGGTGAGTATAGAAACAAATGAACAGCAACTACATTCTATAAGCCCAAAGGCTAAATCGAATTTAGCGTCAGTTTCATCTCTCGAAAGGGATATCAGTGACGAGTGAGCCTCGGATTCAAACCTCGCACATACTGATTCGCAGTCGGAAACCTAACCGATCGTGAAACCCACTTGCTCCTGCCAGTGGCATGATCGGTTAGGTTTCTAGATGAGCATCAATCAATCAAGTCAAACTCAAATAACGGTTTAACGTCCGGTTATCATCTGACGACGATATCAGGGACGTCACTGCCGATCAATCAGAAGCTCTTATCTATCGCACTCTTATCTATGTCTCAGAAGTCCGTTTTTACTGTGAAGGGTAGAGTAACCTAGCCTGCCATATGCCGCAACCGATTTGGCAGGACCTCTGCAATTGGGAATTTGAGCGACCAAAAGGTCAAAGTACCCAGATGGCATGGCGCAGACCACTCAGCCCTTCAATGCAGCATCTGCGTTAGTCACCTCTTACGACACCTGCAGTTTTCGGTTGGTCTGATTTCTTGAGTTTCCCGGTATCAACACGGATTAGATAAATACTTATGCGAAGTATTAATTAATTAGTCATTGGTTATGTGGGTAGGGAGCATGGTCATTGGTTATGTGGGTAGGGAGCATGGTCATTGGTTATGTGGGTAGGGAGCATGGTCATTGGTTATGTGGCTTAAATTTCACAATCGACTCAGTATGTGAAACGAATTAATTATGTGAATTGGGGTCGTTGTTTAACCTTGTTCCTATTAATTTATAGATGTGTAAGTTTGTTGCTATTTAATTAGATTTTAAGAACAATCAAATCACCGAGATTATAAAGGCCTAGATCTATTCATTTAAGAAGATTTTACTTTAATTTATTTGTATTATTATTAATTGCTTTCATTCTGATTTTAATTAAATTCCCTTCATTTTAAGAAGGGACATTTTTGAAATATCAGTAATTTGTAACCTGCTGTTACTCTTACTGTTACTTGTTGTTAATAGCAACTAGTTGTTTACATTCATTACATGTGTACGCACACCTCTATCAATTTTCATCAGAACATATTTGTATCTTCTTCAAAAGATAAATTGATCTATTTGTGTCGCAAAGCGGATTGAACAACAGTTGCATGATAAAATTTATAAGCTAATTCATATTTCATTAATCGAAAAACCACAATCACATTTTACTTTAGTAGGCTACTCGCCATTTATTATGTATTACTGTATATAAAAGCTGTTCGATAAATATGCCGAATGAAATAAGGTACCGAATGAAATGAAAATGAGGTGTCGAATGAATTAAGGTGCCGAATGAAATAAAATGAGGTACTGAATGAAATGGAATGAGGTACCGCATGAAATGAAATGAAGTGCCGAATGAAATGAGGTGCCGAATGAAATGAAATGAGGTCTGTTATGGAGGTGGTCCAGTAACGGTAGATTAAATGATACTAATGCCCCTTGGATTCATTAATTTTTATGTAGCATATATTGCTAAGAAACTAAAGTTGATGCCAGACAATTGTGGAGAAATTGGACTCTTGGGACCTGCCGTGTGGCAGAGCACTAGATAGGTAGATGAATGCATTTAAGATGTTTTTACAGTTTCTTTTGTTGTATTCTCTTGTCAGTGGAGAAATGTGAGACAGCTTTATGCTGGCGGTGAAACGTTTAGTATCAGTATAGAAACGCTTAACCTGTGGAATGAGCCACATTTATTTTTAATCCGACAGAAAAAGTGGCGTAATCGGGGGGGGGGGGGGC
>JAQFZF010003192.1:0-11594 GCA_034695365.1 Enchytraeus norvegicus
TTATTGTTTATTTTAGCGCCAAAGAATTAAAATCAAGAACAATGCTGGTGAGATAGACAGTGCCTCCATTTATTGTTAAATGCTTATACAGGACATCAGCGGTCAATACCACAACTGGTTACGTGTGACTACAATGCTACCGCAGTCTCGCTGCTCCGTCGGGATAGCCAGTTCTAGCAAGTTCGGAAGCATTAATCAAGTGCTGTCTGAAGTCAAATTCGCAAAAAAATATCCTATCTAAAAAATTTTAAAGTTGTTTTTCATTATTCCTAAGCTAACTGGAACCTATCAACACTTTACTCGTTATCCAGTGACCAAATCGACCTGGCCTAATATATATATATAATTATATATATTGTTTTTTATTATTAATTTAAAAGTTACTCAAATATCAGCATTCCATATAAATTGGTTAAAAAATATAATCTACTTCACAGTTTACACTAGCCAAGGTTCTCAGAAAGCTTAGATTATGGAAAGTACCATGTAATTATCAGTAACCCTTCAATATCATTGACATCCTGCCGTAATGTAGTGCGCTTTTACAGATTTCCGCTAATATAAAGCTAAATAATAACGTAAACTATAGAATGCAAGATTTGATGTTAAGCTTAAATAAACTACCACGTCATTATAAACCTATTAACTAGTTCAATATACATGCATATAATGCGGCCATCATTAACTCGACCAGTCTATTATGTTTGATGTATGAGGCTAAACATAATACTTTCTAAAGCAATACCCGATCATCGTTGACATCAGAGCTTAAAAGCTTAAACGATATTTTACATGTAATATTAATTGTACATTTGATGCATTCATGATAGCATAATCTTCGCAAAGCAATTTACAATGTACAATTATAAAAATCTAAAACTCAGCATATATATATCGACTAATTATATTGTCGGTCAAACTTATCTAACTATTTCTAATAAGCTAATTAATATAAAGTTCTGCTGAACATTATTTTATCATTAATATTGTTTTTAACTCGGAATATGTAAGCGCCACTTGTGGCCTATATTTCCCTTCATGCACACATTTATATTTCATTCAGAGACTTTTGACATTGTACTATGTGTGACGTGATAAATAGATAAATTAATTAAATAAATAAATAAATTTGATATGGTCGTGTATGTGTCAAGTCAGTCAGTGTGTGACTTCGAAAAAGTTCTAAAGTGTTAGTGGCGTCATCTACCATTTGAAGCTCAATCAATCTCCATTAGCCATCAAAAGCTAAAACATGACGCAAACGATATCAAAGCCCGGAGAATCCATATCACAAACCCAGGGCCCGTAGTACAGGATAAACGATAGGTTTGAAATAAACTCTGTGAATGCTATCAAAGCATTAATAGAAAAGCTACTAGACATTTCAGGATCTTTCTAAGAAATATGTGCTTCGATTGTTGAGAAGATTGAGAACCAAGTGCTACCATATTAAAGCCCAGGGTTCGACTTATGGGGTATCTTATCCCCTGCTCTCCTTAAATATTTAAATTTTGGCAGCACCGAAAATGGTAACGGCCTAAAAAGATCCTCCAATAGAATAGAGTTGTTCCTGGGTCACTTCTTATGGATCCGACCGAACCCGCTGACCCAAATCAACTTGACTCGCAAGGACTACAACTTTTCAGGACCCAACCCGACTCGACCCTTATTAAGGAAATTATTTTTCTTTGCATTTGCACTGTATCTTAGTTGGCTCTTGTGACAACTGCATGTGTTACAAAACACATGCAGATTTATCCGATGGTCTATTCTCAAGTATCCCGTACCCAACAGGGGTATTAGTCCCCTCTCCTACATTAGCTTTCTAAACATTCTAAACATTGGAGCACTGGTCTAGTGCTTAGCTTGAGAAGAGAATCAGAAGAAATCCCTGTGGATATTCGTTGCTGTAAGAAAACAACTGCTAGCGGTCAATCTACATTAAACAAGAGGAGCCCCTGCTACACCGAGGCTGAGCGTTAGAACAAATACCGCAATGACAAACCAAAACCAATCTCTACGTGAGGCCTACTTTATGCCATCTGTAAAACTTATGGCAAAAACTTGCCTATGGCATATATATGTCCCCGACATCATCCCTAGATGATGAAACGGGCTTTAAACCTTTGGTCAGTTTTGATATGCACAACTTTAAACGTATAACCGCCAAAATATGTTTAATTTAACGTCATTTAATTTGATTACAAATCAAACAGAATTTTTATTATAAATCTATTTAGGGGTCTTTAACTTTAATTTAGATTCGTTATTCTTGTAATAGAAACACAAATCCTGACAGGATTCTTGTGATGCAGAAACAGACGTAAAACTTAGCTTTACTTTTACTTTAAATTGCAAGAAATGACCACTTAACATCACAAGAACTTCCAAATAACCAATTAAGTAAATTATTATTATAAAATCATAGTCCGTCTGATAAGGTTATTCTCTGACAGTATCCTTCGATAAGGAAACAAACGTTAAACTTAGCAAATAGCCTATACAGCTTTATTTAAAATTACAGTGCTGCGAACGAAATCACTATTTCAGCATCAATTGGCAACAGAACTAAAAGAGAAATTGATATGAACGGAGGAGGAGGCTGAACGGATTGGGTAAAGTCTGAAGGTGTAAAGTTACACAATCTGACCAAGCTACTGATCCCACAGTTTATTTGAATCATGGAAAACAGAGCAGATAGATCCAACCCACTGTTATTCACAACTCCAGGTGTCCATTTCATTCCAAGCCAAACATTCTCCAAGTAGAAAATTCTACCAAAGTTTAGTTAATATACCTATATAATGATATTCATGACTATAATAAAAGTACGACTTACACAAACAGAATATACTATTACTTACGGTAATATTAATATACCTAGTAATAACTCGAACAGATCTTCAAAACAAGAACGCAGCTGCATCCAATACGCCCCACTCACTACAAGACTGGTTCAATTAATTACTGGATGAAGCAGGAGAACACATAAGTGTTCAGCAAATGAAAGGATATAAGCTGTGTAAACTGGATTATCTGTGTAATTAATTATCTTGTAAAGTAGAGATGCCTTGGTGTGATATACTCAATTACACACTAATCACATTAATTTAGCTAACATGGCAAATATTTAGCAATTTAGAGCTAAATTGCATTTAATTAAACATGAGATCGACAATTATGGCCAATCCAAGGAAAGAATTAACTGGATGATACTCCATTAATTAAACCTTCAGCAAAACCTCGCTAATCTAGCGGTGGCGCCTCGACCTATGGAGCAAGATGATGGGAGCTCAAAACTCGGCGGAGACATCTGCTGTGGCAAGCTACTTGTCCTCTATTGGTAAGTGCAGAGCTATTGGTAAAAGCGGGTCAAGAGAGCAAGAGCAGAAGTTAACAAACACACCAGCAATCAAACAATATGCAGTCAGTGACCACACAAAGAATCCTATTTAGCTGAACACCGATAAAGGCTAAAGTCGAAGTTAACGTCAGTTTCATCTCTTGACAGAGATATCAGTGACGGGCGAGCCTCGGACGTAGCTACTGGCTCCTGCCAGTAGCTACGTCCACAGTACTTACTTACTAGTTAGAAAGGTTAACAAAAATTTTACAGGAGACTTTGTCAATCAGTTCTTTTTTCAGTTAAGTGAAGGTACACTTTTTTCAGTGGAACTAAGTGAAGGTACACTTTTTGAAAGAGAGGTGTACGATGGGTTTGGTCGCTAATCACGAAGTCAAGACACTAAGCCTCCAACTTTATATACCATTAAGCTAACTACAACATAGCAGTAGAAGACAGATGAAATTAACACAGTTGATTGATGTCAATGGTGAAAGGCATTGGTATCGAATGTCACATTAAATTCGTAACTGACAAGCATGCCCAGAGAGCTGAGCACGGCATAAAGGCCGTCAGCCCAACGACTTTAGCACAGCACAGCATTCTACACACACTGCCGCTAATCACTAACACATGTTCATTTTTGTTTAATAATACTACAGTACTCGTGGTTTTCAGTATCATCTTGCGGAGGGGATAGAGAAAAAGGGTCAGAATCAAAATAGAGATTTACAGTGAACCAGGAGAGTTCAATTAAATAAAGCAACATTTGACAAATTGGCATCTCAATATTTAATAACACTGTATCCACTCTCACTTTCTCTTTGGTCAATGCATAGGAAAGTCAATCAATCAATGAGGATTTAACGTCCGGTTCCTCACCCGAAGGCGATTTCAGTGACGTCCCAAGAGGGATGTGCACCTACAGACAGCATCCAACCACCAGATCACTCCTGCAAATGCACAAGCCAAAAGAGAAAGCGAGATCCACAAACACAGTGCAAGTCCGCTATCCAAGCAAGAAGGTCTGTTAGAACAGATCAAGGTGGGAAGAGACGAGTTTTGAGCTTGCTTAGGAAAGTAGTTGGAAAGTAGTGTGTTCTTGTGGTGTAGAACTACTTGCAGTAGAAAAGTCTGCTTGATACGTACTTAACAAATCTTGCATTCGGGGGAGGAACCGGAAGTTAAATGCTCATTGTATTGACATAATTTTATAGTAGTGTATTGAAAGACAATATTTATTTCAACACAATACATATTTCTTAGTTTTCTTGAAATGACCACTAAGTACTATAGCTTTTCCGATCCACGATTTTGATATGAATTCGTCTTTCATTAATTAGAGTATATTTTTTTATAATGATTAACATGAAATACAAATTCCAACTACTTTATAGAACCATGTACAACATCGTAAATATATAACTAGTTATCAGATCTGTGCTATTTAAAATTAAATAATAAACCACGAGAATCCTTAATTTTATAGATATTGTATATGTACAGGTAGAAAAGATCCAGCTTCCTGACCTCCTCCTTTTAGCCAACATTTAGCACTTCATAAATGCTTGTATACTAGTTTAAATAGCCATATAATCATGATTTGTAAACATTTTGCCTAAAGACACATGAATACATTTCGATGCATAAGAGTAGGAGGGGCAATTGGGCATTGGCAGCAATTCTCGTTTAAAAACTATCGTGCTGACCCTTTGGATTGCTCAGCTTATATTATAGCATTGTAATATCATACGTTCATAACTCAAGATAGGCCTGCGGCTTATGCTAGAGCGGCTACACTATATCTATGTCCTAAATATGCCGCCCAATTTACTACTACGACAGCAGCATTCTACCGCCTCAACAAGTACAAACTGGCAGTCGTTAATTCATATAAAAATGTCTTGCGTTCGCAAAATATATATTTTTAAATCTTCTTTTATTTCACACATGTCAACCGCACGTGTTTACAGGGTTTCCATTCTTAGTTTCTGTTTTTGACATTTTTGTAGTCTTCTTTCCCACTGGTTAATCGTAACACTGCCGTAAAGAGCACACCATGCAGCAAGCGCCGATACTCGATTGTCCAGTACCGTTGGCGTTATTATTTTTCTCTAGTCTGAGCTGGGTTTGAACCCACGACTCTTCAATCACCTTATGCCTGAGCGCACCACGCTAACCACTAGACTACTGTCACCGGCAGTATTGTCACGGTAGGCAATGCAATCTATTGAAATAATTAATTTGTAATTCTGCTATCAGTTCGTCCACACCATTTCACTCTCTGAGATTTCTCTCACCAGCGCACTCTTACGAGTTAAAGAATTATTCATCTATAAGACTGAGCTGAGCAATGAGAAATCGTAGCATTTTTCGTCTAACATTTACAACTCTACCTCGGCTCGGGTATACTTGTCTGTTATCTCACCTCCAACAACCTTATTCGTTAAGATTATGGTTAGGGTTAGCGGTTGGGGCAAGGGTTAACCCTAACCCTAATCCATAAGACAGAAAGAGACACCCTAACCCTAATCCAAACCCTAGTCCAAACGTAGAAATGTGTTGATGGATGAGATAACAGACACGTACCCGAGCTCGTATCACGGGCTAACTTTAAAAAGGCTAGTACAATAAAGGATTTTTATGTCTTGGCTGCATAACGCACAGCCTTAGTGTTATCAGAGACATCGCGATTACAAATTAATTTTATGTAGAAGGAGAAGATAAGAAAGTTCCAACTCAATTTAGGATATACACCGGACCAGACAAGTTTACTATTCAAATAAAGTTCTGTCTTAAATTAACTATCAAAGATGTAACGTAACATACATACATGTATGTGTTAAAGTATTTAATGTTCAATTCATTATGGAAGCTCAATTAATTAAGCCTGACCCTAGCTTATTTATTTTACGTTTTATAGCATTAATAATTTTATAGGCCTAATAATTCTATACAGTGTCATATAGCTGGAGCGCTAGAAAGATCATACTCTATTGTCCATCGAAGACACTTTCTTTATGATCTAACATACACTGTACGAACTAACCCCGAAGCACATTCTTACCAAACATCCAGCAGACATAACAAACCATTGTAAACACCGAGTTAAACAACTGACGGTAAAAAATAAATAAGTTCTGACAAATATACAAATAACCTTGCCAGCAATATTGTTCAGTTAACCCATCTGCCGATCATCCATATAACATGATAACATACCGAATATTACCAATATAATTAGGCCTATATATTATAAATTTATAACATAAATGCATAGATGCAATAATACTATACTTTTGAGTTTAAAACTCAACATTCGCACAAGTGCTACAATTTCATAGTACTCTTCTAAGAGCTAACCAGCAGGTTGGCATGCCTATGTAACATCTAACACAGCAGGGTTCGGGCAGCCTTGTACTTATCCTAAAAACAATTTTTGCAAAATATTGTAGATAATTGTAGTTGACTATTTTACACTTTTGAATGCATAAATGATTGCCACCAAATGTATTTAAATGAATTGAACATTTTATTTCTTCGATGTCATCAACTGCCTGATAGTCTGATACGCATCAACCAAAGTCCACACTCACTCCACTGGCGTAAATCAGATTTCACACTGCTTTTTGCAAATCACTCACTTAGCTTCAGCACACAGACAATGATCACTGTTCAGTGTTAACTTACAAGTATATTAGCACAAGTTTATAGATTAATAATTTATTATAATTACGAGAGTTGGAGCACTCGTAATAGCTCGACGATCGCAGTCCATGTTCGTAAGAGGTAACTAACTCCGATGCAGAGGCAGAATACAGATAGCATCCTATAACCCTAGGGTTGTGGCGTAGTAGAACAATTGAACCTTGGTGTTGGATAAAACCTTGAGATGAGAGTAGACTGGGTGTTATTATTTATGGATGCGCGCACGCCGGGAAGTAAAGATCTTATGCATGTATTTTTGCGTTGAACGTGTCATGTGCAAAAAAAAATTATGTCAATATTCATCTACGTGAGCACTGTCATTATAGTTTACACATTAAATAATACACAATTATTTATTACAGAATGCTTTCATTATGGACTGAATTTCGTCCACAGAAGATTTTCGTTGATATCAAAACAATCACAATAATAATTGATGGATGTTTTTAGTTCTAGCTAATCAATGAAAAGAGCAATTTAATTTAGTCCATTATTCAGTGCCACCCCACCACGACGGGCCAGTGGAGGATTAAGAAGGGGGCGATCGCTCCCCCTCCCAGAAAATAAAAATACAACTAACTTCTGATAGTTGTTTTTAACCAAATCATAGTAAAAAAAACTTTACCATGAATCTTGTATTTTTACGCTAATTGCCCCCCCCCAGAGAATTGTCCGCATCCGGCCCAGAAAAGAGCATGAAATGTGGTAGCGAAAGCATACTTAATCAGGAAATAGTTGTTTTGCTTCCTGGATACTAATACATATCATCCATCCATCTCCCGGCAACAAATTTCCAACCAATTCATTAATTAGCATCCATTAATATTAGTAACATACTGCCGGTCCTACCGGTATACGATTAGTCGTTCGACCATGATCTCAATAACCACGACAGTTTACTTACAAACTGGCTGTCAACGATTTCAGGATTCTGTCAGAGGGTGAATGTTGAAAAATTATATTTTATTAGAGAACATGCATGAAATTATTTCACAAAATTAATGTTATTATGTAGAATTTGATGCATAAGCACATTGTCTTAAGCATGTAGCCAATATAGGTTAAATATTAGCAAACAAAGTGTTTTACAAGAATCTTCTAACTCACTACAAAATGTCTTTTTTTAGTCCTTTATTACTAGTTAGATAACTAAATATTGCAGCCAATGAAACTTATATTTTTTCAATTTTCGACTATATATATATCTCATACAATCGACCAAATCAAATTTCACTAAATACCCATTCCAAGCTGTTAATAATATTATGTGCGATTTAATAAGCTCAGAAATAACACTTTTATTTAAATATATATATATGCATGTTTGTATTATACAATACATGTATGCAATTTATACCCTCACTGTTAACATTCGCATTCCTAATCTTCTACCTGCTGTTTTCCACAATTGATACATTCATTTAAGCATACAACAGTGCTACATATCACTCCACAGCCCAGATATAAGAACATCTGATCCCGGGTAATCCTAATAAATAGTATCGCTAGATAGATACCAGACATCAATATTCAACAGATTTACAATACTTGGTGCCATAATAAGCTGGAGTACAGAATTTGTAACCAACTTTGAAACCTGAATTAATATAACACACACATTTATAAATAGGAAATCGTATAGCCCTCATTTATTTGTTAACTTCACATATACAGGGTGCGCCTTGGATTTTGATTTTTTTTTTTGGATTTTGATTTTGGATTTTTTGGATTTTGGATTTTGGTGTGCCTTGGTGCATTTTGGACCCCCTACGAATTTCTTTAATAATTTCGCCATCTGGGGTCTGCTTGTAATATAAATTTCTAGTATCATCCAGGGTCCAATTTAACACATTCGTACCAAATTTCATTTAAATATTTGGTCTAGAAGCCGAGTTATTGACTTTTCTGCACATCAACCCTACTTTTCAGATTCGATAAGCTGTGTATTATAATCTCATATAGAAAGCTCTAGTGTCAAAATGTGACGTGCAAAAACGTGAATAACTCGGCTGCCAGACCAAATATTTCAATCAAATTTGGTACGAATGTGTTGAATTGGACCCTGAATGATCCTAGAAATTTATATTGCACACAAGCTTCATATGACGAAGATATTGACAAATTTCGTAAAGAAAGCTCTAATTTCATGGGTTGGTGTGCAAAAAAGAGTATAACTCGGCTAGTAGGCCAAATATTTCAATGAAATTTGGTACGAAGGTGTTAAATTGGACCCTAAATGATCCTAGAAATTTTTATTACAAACAGACTCGAGGTGGCGAGATTATGAAAGAAATTCGTAGGGGGTCCATTTTTTGGCGCACCCTGTATATATTATTATATTATATTGTATTCTAGACAAACTTTGATGATGACCCCTCCGATCCACGTGATATAACAAACTCTCCAGTTAGCCTATACGTAAAATATCTCCTGACGTGACTGATATAATCGGTATGAAATCAAAGAACAAGACCGCTATATGTCTGCCGTAGATGATGAAAACAACTTCCAAAACGTCTATATCTCACAAACTCCGTAGACCCTATATCTCACATCACAGTACTTTACTTCTCGTGTATATCTCTCTAGCACGATACAGGCACGACTGGGCAGGTCACTCTACACTCTATTGTCTCTAAACCGGAAGTCCGACTCTCAGTTCGCAACAGAAACTCACGGAAACCCCGTTCTCCTAGGCATGGGAAAACGGAAAACCCAACAGTCTAATCTTAAACTGATGACAGTCTCTTCTATTTTCACTTAACTTGTTCAACGTCCATTTCTTCCAAAAATCTGATCCATAACACTGGTTAATAAGATTTCGAAAATAAGTTTATTTGATGTGCCCTATGTAGAACTGTTAAGTTGTTAACTAATGTAGTAATGTAGTACCGTATGTTTGTTGAGTAGGTAAAATTGGTTGAACGGTGTGGTCTAAGTAGTTGTATGGGTCTTAATCAAGCATCTGATGCTTTCTGACCCCTGGGATGTTAATATGTTAGGTTAAATGCGCATTGATTTTTTTATTTTGATATGATATTTTTTTATTGATAGGCCTATGCAGCTTTACAATCCGACGTGTCTGCTCCAAACTGCTGGAAATAGACATAATCGCATTCAGACGCTCGGTGCTTACTCGGTATTCTCTAATATGGTCTAATACGGTGTATTCTACATTGTAAAGGGAAGCTGTATTTAAATGTTCATCCGGTATCATAGTAATACAAGGTGTGTTAAGATTTGTGACGGTACTTGCTCGATTATGTTGAGCCGTCTTGAAGAAAAGCTGCGCTTCTGAACCTTGCCGTCGAATTAAACAGGAGGTGGGGAGGGGATTTGGCTCATTGGTAGAGGGTATGCCTTAGAATCACGTTAACCGGTTTAGATTCCCACTGATTCCCCAGGTCAATCTATAAGAAAAAGTATAACCTCATGGTGTAAGGTAGATACATGTAGGCCTAATTAGAGTACATTTATAGCGAGCTGCGCGGTTAGCTGTCTACGGCAAATGAAATATTTATCATGGACTGCTTATTGATTAATTAAAAAATAGACACAAAAACATAAATTAATAAATAAAACTAACATATGCGTATGTCGTTAAATTTTGTGGAAACATGGGGGAAAAAACCTCAAACCTATTTATTATTGAAGGTATTGTTTAAATTTATCCTCAGAAATGACAATGTCATTTATTAAAATAATTCTCTCAGCCATGTTGATATTGGGCTTGCTCTTGGGTCTACTTGTCGAAGGGTCAGGAATTACACAGTAGATCTAAAAGAGACACAGGTTAGATGTACAGTAATTCTCAAACATATTTCTCTCTCTCTCCGTCTATCTGTTTGTCTCTCGCCCTCTATCTCTCTCCATCTATCCTTCCCCCTCTCACTTTCTCTCTCCCTCAATATCTGGTTTCGTATGTGTCAGTCTCTCTTTCTCTCTCTATCTCTATCTCTCTCACTCACTCCCTCTCTTTCTCTTTCTCTCTCTCTAGCTCTCTCTGTCTCGCTCTCTCTTTCTCTCTCTAGCTCTCTCTCTCTCTATCTCTCTCTCTCTCTCTCTCTAGCTCTCTCTCTCTCTCTCTCTCTCTCTCTCTCTCTCTAGCTCTCTCTCTCTCTCTCGTAGAAAGTACGTCCGGGTTTCAATTCTCTGGTCGAGTCAATCAAATAGTAAAATATAGGATGTACAGCGGGCTAACCAACCCCTGCACCCCCCTCGTGGGTTGGTTAATTGGAAGCAATTAGTACGTAATAGGTGACTGCTTGGGAAGGTTTCGAAAGGTAAATATGGGTAATTGGGTATATAGTATGGTCCTTTGGATCGAAAGTGAGGCTGACAAAACCGCTAGATTAATGGCATCTGTCATGTATGTACTGAACTCTGCCAAACGAGATCGGCTTCGAAACCTATGGATCAAGTTTGACATATGATACTCCTTTACTCTCTCACTCACTCTCTCTCTCCCTCTCTCTCTCTCTCCCTCTCACTCATCTCTAGCTCTCTCTCTCCCATCTCTATATCTTTCTTTTTGCCTCTCTCG
>JAQFZF010003193.1:0-11592 GCA_034695365.1 Enchytraeus norvegicus
TCATAACATTGACGGCGCTCGGCCGTCATGCTGACAGTGTCCGGAATTGTCTTCATCAAAAGTTGGCAACCCTATATGTAGGCTATGCAAATTCTTATGTAAAATGGAATGACAACTATGTACATGTAGAAGTAGTCTAGAGTGTAGACCGTCTAGCATAAAATTAAAATTAATTATTTCAGAAAAATGCTTCTCAGATGATTTCAGTAATAACAAAAGGCATCACAACTTGGGAATTTCACCTCGCTAAGGTTAATTAAACCCATATTGTATTGGTCAAAGGCATAAACTATCTAAATTAATTAAAATATTTAGTAAATAGTCAGGCGTGCTTTCACGACATTACCAAATTTCAAATAGGGGAAGATTAAAGAATTACTCAAATTCAAATAGGGGAAGATTAATTAATATTTTGAATTTATTCGTTACATTTACAAATATTTTGCAATAAACTGCATGAATCGCCTGTCGCGAAAGTTCTGATATTATAGTGGTAGCTATGCTGTCACAGCTTCCTGATTATAGCATTGTGCTTCAGTAATGTCTCATAAGCGCTCATGATTGAGGGAACAATCCAAACGCTTCTATTTCATCAAGACAATTCATTTACATGTACGACATTTAATAAACACGAGTAATAAATAAAGCTGCAAAACAAGATTGAACGTTTGGACACCGTATTATTTGCTCGGAGAGTTTATGTTGTTGTTTGCAACGGTTGTTCGTAGAGCAATTATCTGCCTGATTGTTGTCGTAAAGACTGGGAACGATTAGTTGTCTAATATCCTTGTTACATTACATGACGGATTACGTCACGTATAACAGAGCTCTCTGTAGCTAAGCTGTACCACGCCTTCATTGTCACAGCTTAATCTAGTGTCAGATACTACTAGTATTAGTACTACTACTAGTGGTATCAGATACTACTTAGTATGGTGTCAGATACTAGCTCAAGCAGTGCTAAATAAAAACAGAAACGAGCTCTATACTGAGTCTATAATGATCATTCGATGCTCCGTACTAAACTGCTGTGTAGTTTGTGAGATAAAAACTGTAATAGGATGCGATATCGACTTGATTGTGTTCTGTTTAATTGTTATTACCGGTATTTAGTTCGTTCAGTTATTAATAAAAGGGTACAACTCGAGTAGATTTTTGCAATAGATTTCCAACTGTCAGTATTATGCATGTAACTGCCTGCAAGTAGTCCAATAATCTGCCTTGGAATATTTATTATACAGTCAATATTCTGGAAGATCAGAAGTGTGTGATATCTATTATGGATGAGGAAATAAATTTATTTGTTAAAATATTTAGCGACCATACATTGAACAAATATCAAAGCCTTTTATCTTCAACTGCAGCGAAGTCTACTACATTCGATGTGTTGAACATAAACAATTATTTTAGCTCTGAATGTAATTTCTTGCAATTTCATCTTCACAACGTTCATTTCCGTTGCTCATTGGTTAGCGACAGACATCTGGGTTTCTATTCCCTGTCGAGTCAATCAGAGAGTAAAATCTCGGATGTACAATGGGTCAAATAAGGACTCCATTCCTTCGTTAATTGAAAGCAATCAGTAGGTAGTAGGTGACTGTGTCAGAGGGTTACCGAGGTAAACACTTGTCTGGCGTATGATCGTAATGGGTCTAAAGTGAGGCTGGCGTCCTTGTCACTAGATTAATGACAATTGTCATTTCTGTGCCGAAAGCGCTTAGAAACTGGATCAGCTTCTAACTAGCAGAAAGTATTGATTCGTTGGTACTTTTACCTTTATCTCCTCAAGCTAGTAACTACGAAAAACTACTGCTATCATGTAGCTATGCTTCATGTGTTTCATAGTTCATGCAACACACGTAACGTGTGCTGTACAATGTACATATAGCTAATCCCTCTGTCGTTAAACTGAGTTTTCATTGCATTGTGACTGCCCTTTATAATGGAAACAGTGCCATGAAACATCAACCTATGCTCCTGGTTAATGATCCGTTGTCATTCGATTGAAACACGTTCAGAGAGCTGCAAGGTTCATTAAGTTAAAACTAGCACAGATAATGGAACTGTTGTTGCGATAATCGGCTTGAGCAGTACAAAAATGTTACAATGTTTCTAAATAACTACTTCTGTGCAATTAATCTCTAAGTGCAGATCTTACAATAACGTTAGGTTTGTCTTTCAACGTAAAAAGAAGGTAACGGTTGTGTGCCATATTCGTTACCGAACGTAGACGCGGAGCTGATTCCGACCCTGAGCGATTGCAGCACACATGTGACATAGTCATTAATCTGACGGTGAGGTCGCCAGCCTCACACTATATAATCCAATTTTGATAATTGGATCATATACGTAAGACCTGTGGTAGGCCTAACCTTCGCAATCTTCCGAAGTAGTCACTTACTACGTACTAATTGCTCCAATTACCCGACCCACGAAGGGATTGTGGGCTTGCTTGTCGCGTTGA
This sequence comes from Enchytraeus norvegicus, assembly GCA_034695365.1. NCBI lineage: Eukaryota > Metazoa > Annelida > Clitellata > Enchytraeida > Enchytraeidae > Enchytraeus > Enchytraeus norvegicus. Next base: position 2,465 of record JAQFZF010003193.1, read on the forward strand.
AAATTTAAGATTTTATTCTTCGATTGACTTGACCTACATCTTATCTTGACCAGATTGATCGTACATCTTTCAATGTACGGTGCCTTACTAGCTGCGTTTAACATTTACATGATTGCATTAAGTATATGACTACCTAGGTTAACATCACTTTAAAATAGTTCTAACATTTGTTAGTAATTAATTCAACAACAAATTACCTACAGAAGTAATTTAGCAAACATGCTTAATGCCTAAGGATGAAGTGTCCCGAGCCTCTGTAAAAAGAAAACTGGGATCAAAACTTGTCTGGCACTTGGAAAGCAAATCGGCGAGAAAATATCGCTGCTTGAAGCCTGGGGAGCAAGAGATTGTCAGCACTCGGGTTGGATTCTCAGGTGAACAACAACAACAATAACAAATGATTGTAGCAGTTAAAGCCTAATCCAAAGCCGGTTTATTCGGTTTTCAAATCTCGTAAGGACATCAGCGACGGGCGAGCCCAGGGTTTTGAATCAAAAATGAGATCCAGATCATCAGTAGAGTCGATCGCATGTTCGAGTCGAGTCGCTTCACTCGTTTCACCAAACGACTCGGCCTGAAGACTAATAATAACAACAATAATAAAGATTTTAAGTTTGTTTCCTCATCGAAGGTTGATTTCACAGACGTCACGGACGTCACGCGTAGGGTACCGTAACATTTATGTGGAAATCCAGTAATTTAAGCTGAAGCGGATAATTCAGCAGCCACGATAGTATTCTAGACTTTTTCTTCGTTAATTTCTTGATATATCATCATATAATGTTGTGTACAGCATTCGTACTATTAAGCTTTTGAAATCCAGTAAATGAAGCGGAAGCTGATGATTAAGCAGCTATAGTGAAAACCTCTTCTTTGTTAATGTTAATAATTTTTTCTCATATAACGCTGTGTGTGTGCAGCGGTCTGCTAAACAGACGTTAATTCAGCTGTGGAGGAGCTGCGGCATTCAGCGGCTTTAGGATGGACGAGGAGTCCAACCCTCTCGCGCAGGTCCACCCCGCGCCGCTCCTAATCCGTCGGGACACCCCTGAGCGGCTTCAGCAGCGTTCATCCACCGTCTATCCGATGGAAGAGTCAACGGTAATGAACGCCATAGAGACCGTGGACCAGCCATGCCCGGACACCCCCTCACCCCCGGTGTCTAGCCCTGCCCCGACACCCGTGACTAGCCCTACCTCTCCCCCGATCTCCCCTACCGCTCCCCCGGTCTCACCTACCGCTCCCCCGGCACCAAGCCCCACCGCCCGGGAGGTCAACTCACAAATAGGCAACAGTGGCAACTGCTCCACTGCTCCATCTACTGTGGAATACTGTATCGATATAGAACCAGATCAATCTAATGATATAGAATTGAAAACAAACTCTGTACCAAAACGTCAAGTAGAATTTAAGTCGGTTAAAAACTCATTTTCTGCTGGGATAAATTCAAATGCAAAATCCAGTGTCACTGGCAGCGACGGATTAATAAATCAATCGAAAGCCGCTGCTGCGAGTAAGAATTCACGATTTCGGCGACTCCTGCATCCGCTGGATAAATCGATGATTCCGTCCTACATATTTAGTCTCATCTACCTCGTCGTGTCTCTAGCCAGTGTCGGCCCTACTCTCGCTATCGTTCTCTTACTACTACCGGTTGTTATACTCTTATATCGTTGCATTAAGATCTGTTGTATTGGTCGTGATATTGTTGGACCCAGATTAACATCTCATGAAGAGTTCTGGTTCGGAGAATCCAGCGTATCACAGTGCCTACTGACCGTTACAGCTGGGATGGATATTCCAAAACTGCGACAATTTCTTCTCGAGCGTCTTGTGATGGCGCAGAACAGCAACAATGCCAAACTCTTTCCTCGTATGACCCAGAAGGTTGTTTACTCTAGATTTCATCACTTATGGGTGGAGGATGCTCAGTTTGATATATGCAATCACGTGGTTGAGGGGAGGAGGGAAGGGGGAGGAGGTGTGTGGGCGGAGTCTGAGGTGTTACAGTATGTGAGTGACATGCAGGGACGGCCACTGTCTCGTGATCAACCTCTCTGGGAGGTGCATGTCTTAGAGGACGTGGGCAGGGCCAAGGACACGGCCCTTCTGGTGAGGCTGGACGCCTGCCTCTCTGATGGAGTACAACTGCTCAGCATGTTCTGTAAACATCTATCAGCCAACCCTGTCAGCTATGGGGGTAAGAAACTGTTCGGTCGCTCAGCCTTCTACTTCAACACATTCCGCACACTGTTCGTCGGTAAGTAGCCATCCAGTATAACAACAACACAATGAGCTATTATCAGCTGGCAGTTCTTGCAATAAATAATAAAATTTTATATTCACTGATCTCGTGACTATAGATGCTCGCTCATTGGTCAATTAGTATTTTAGTCATTAACTGACCAATAAGCGAGCATCAGGCGAGTCACATGACCTTCAGCGGTGACGTAGCAAAATATGGCGCTCAATTCATGAAAAATTATATATCTAATTACAGTGCCACAGTAATCCATGGCAGCACCGAGCACTATGACATCGAGCACTAAATATCGGTCACTATGAAATCAGCACTCAGCACTGTGAATTAACTCTGAATCATTGAGTACTATGAAATTAAAGTCAACCCAACAGGCAATAAGCAAATATGTAATTTAAAACGGTGCAAAGACACACTTAAGTAAACCGGTCCAAGGATGACGTACTATTGTATTCATCCATGTAATAAAGTATTACACAAGCGATGTACCAACAAGACACTTTGGCAACCCTTTATCTATTTCTTTCAACTTTTACAAACTCATAGAACGTGATTAGATTTGTTTTTCCAGTAATAGAATCATGTATAACGCAGCGGACTCGTACAGTAATTTGCACATATCCGTTTTTTAAATTTAAGCTCTTTCATAGCGTTATCTCCTCAATCGGCTTAAATTCGAGTCAGCAAAATTAATGCATCGTTCAATTGTGCTAATGTACCTAGCAATATTAAATTTTGTAATGTTAATTTAACAAAATTTGCTTAACATTATCGAAATAATAATATTGTTGAAGTTAACAGATTTCAAGAAATTCTGTTATTATTTCTTATTATTTCTTATACCCTGGCATTTTAGACTTTTCTGGGTTAGACAAATCAATATAGGCATTATAATTAGTCATTAGGAATGCATGCTTACAGTAGGTTACACAATCTTCAAGTTTCTAAAAGGTGCCCAGAAGGCAGACATTATTATATGGATGATCTGTTACTGTTGTCATTGATTTATTTGACGTTGGTGAAACATTTCCTGTCATTGCAGCATGCAGTAGCCTATGTATCCTAATATTGCAATTGGAAACATACTGCATTAATTATTAGAGCAGATATTTCTTTCTTAATAGACCTAATAATTATTATCACTAGATACATACATGTATCATACATACGTGGATCATACCTGTACAGTGTATGTATCATACATGTATGATACATACAGGTTATCTATGTTAGACAATGTTTAATATATAATATAACTATCAGATTCTTCTGGTATTTTCGTTTATTTCAATGAGATCATAAATGAAATCAATCAATCAATCAGTGCGAATTTAATGTACGTTTCATCGTCTGCCAGCGACATCAGAGATGTCTTAAACAACATTTAAACTATCAGCCGGTCCATGAAAACTGAATTAGCACACTAAAATATAAAAACTAACAATATAGAATCACATTCTACAAAAATAAAAAAATTCTGAGATAAGTTTTCATATATATACAATGTCGTTTTGCTTGTGAAATAGCCGTATGGTAAAAATATGTAGTTAAGTAGGCACAGAAAATCACTTTAAATATAAAGTTTTATTGAAAAGCTTGAATAATTTGGAGTTTTGCTTGCTTAACATTCTATGAAAGAGTGACATAATTAAGAGATTTATAATTATATGGATGCTCGAGGCTTTTTTCGAAATTATTTGAACATAATCATTATGTCGGACGCAATTCATAAATCGTTTAGATTTTAAAAATGTTGGAGCAATGTCGTTTTACCTGTAACAGTGTATCCAGCGATAAACTTAAATACGTTTCTATATTGTTTGAGCCAGGCGAGCTCCGCAAAACTGGACTAGATCCATTTGAATAATTTATTACGGTAAATAGAATTAATTATAGGATGACTGTAGGCCAATAATTAATTAGTCGACTCATTGTACATGTATGCACAATTAATGGTAATTAATGATAATTAAATATACACTCGTATAGCGTTTACACTTGAGTTTACAGTGCATAAGTATAGTTTCACATGCGTAGGCCTACACTGTACTACGTTGACATTAATTCCACACGAACACTGAACCGTAACTATGTAGTATGTCTTCTTATTTATGTGCCGTGTTCATTAAGAGCACAGGCGATCATGTGGTATACACGCTACTTATTTACCTAACATAGTATAAAACAGAAAATTATAATTATATCGTTCTCTGCGCAATGTATTTCAGGTATTATAGTTTTCATCAGCCGGTTGTTTTCTTTCTCTGACAAGAATCTCTTGCACGGGCGGAAGCGGAGCGGCAGATGGACGGCGTCTTGCTCAGAGTCCATGTGTCTGGCCAAGACTCTCCGGATCAAGGACATCACCAGGACGGCTCTCAATGAGGTCCTCCTCTCAGTCCTCTCCGGCAGTATCCGGGAGTACCTCATTCACCAAGGGATGACCAATCCCTTCAACATGCATGCAGCTGTGATGGTTAGTATGAGAAAACATCAAACGTATCGGTTACTTAAACGTTCAGATCTTATGTACTCAGAGAGAATTGATCCCAGAACTGATCGATTGCCTTACACCTTCACAGACTCTTCCACCAACCTGCAACTACCGAACACTGCCTTAGATAAACATTTTATAGAAAGCTCAAATGAATTGAAATCAGTTGAAGTAGAGACAATGGGAAGTAATACTCATCCAATGGCTACGAACAGTAACCAATCCTCGAATAATTCCTCTCCAGTGACGAACCATAACGGTGAGGATGTGGAACAATCTATGCATTCCATCAGGGAGACAGACACGCCCGAGCAGACTCGGACGGTGCAAGGGACGGACGTGGGCTGGGCCATAGCCCGGGGTGTCAGCACCCAGTCAGGCAGGGGGGCGAGGCCCGGGGAGGTCAGGGGTGAGGCTGCGACAGGAATCGAACTGTCGCTCGTGAAGCTTGAGCTGCCGACCAACACAGAGGGAGCGATACCACAGCTCTGGGATATCAAACAAAGCTTGAATGAGGTTAGTGCTCTGACTATTCAATTAGACTGCTATATGAAATGAGGCAAATAAAAAATATTTTATGATATCCTGGCATATGTCAGAAAACTCACGGCAGGGTTTTACGTCGATTCGCTGCTCGAAGGCACCATCAGCTGCTAGTCGAATTAGAGACTCGAATATATTACACCTTGGGACGGATCTCTGTCAGTCAGCATGGGTTTCGACAGTTTAATGATTATACTAAATATACTAATATTATTGTGCCTAAACATAGTGTATAATAACATTTAATGCAAGTACGCATTACGAATTATTTTATTAAATAAAGGACGTCAGACTTAGATTATAAAAATCAACAATGGCTTTGCTCTTGAACTAAATTTGATTGGGATCTCATTGATTCTATTCCATTTGTAATATAATTAAAATTAGCGAAAGGACCTGGTGTAATATTGTCATTGCTTGTTGTTGCTCTGGTCAGTTACTGTTGGCTATGAAGATTATTAAAATTTGGCTTTCTTTGAAATTAATTTTAAATTGATAAAAAAATCATTATGATTAGTCATATTATTAGTCATATGATTAGACAATCAATCATATTAGTCATTTGATTAGTCATCCAGTCATATTAAGTCATATGATTGAATGATGAAATCATTGTAAATATATTTTGTATAATTTCGATAAAAGAAAATTACGCCTTTTATATAATATTTCAGTTATATAATTACAGAAGATTGAAGTTTGACTGTAATGCGATTCTGCTAGAATAACTTATACATCATCACGGATACGAATCAGAGAAACCGCGCGGAAACGGCGCATGCTCTATCCTTTACGTAAAGAAATGAAATGTAATCCTAATTTAATTTTCTCTCTGCTCAAAAATATACACGCGACAGTTTCAAAGCTGAATCCACCTTTCTGCACTGTAAGCTTAAAATGTGAATCGCTGGAAAAGATTTTCCTCATGGTCGGCTTTGGCTTCAAGGCTTCTATCATTCATGTTCTGTAGAATGAGGTCCTATTGAATAGGTGAAATCATATTCACAAAAACTTCTTACAGTAACCCACTGTGGAGTGTTTTAGTTTTAATCTAGGCTACATGTATAACAAATTTAAAAAGAGAAGTTCAACGAATGTTGTATGGATAAAGAACTTTGATGACGCTTCAGCCAGTAAAGGATAATTATAGCAAGAAGTTTATAGATCTTGTGAATTCCATTATCCCAAATGATCGGAGTTTGAAAGATCAAAATATATTTAACATTTCAATGCTCAGAATGATATTTGCTTAATTAAATGTTTAGCAATCTTCGTCACTCCAGTTGATAACTAGCACTAGTACAGTAATATTATCTTCATGTAGGTGAATGCAGAAAAAGAATGATGTAATGATGCACTAAATTAACAAAAACAATAATGCTATAACAGGCGATCAACGAGATATGGAATTCTTGTGCAACGACTGTCCATGGTCGTACCTGCACTGACTGCATTGCTCGCCCGACAGTACATTTGCACTGATCGAAAGTAAAGGTACGATTAATCATGGAGTAGACAAATAAAATAAAAACCCAAAAACAGCAACTAAGAAAGGTAATTAGTGTGTGCGTCTGTCATGTGTGAATATATACGAAAATATGATGCTTTCAACGCTACAATGCAGTATGATTCCGTGGCGCATTCAATGACATGGCATATCAAAGATCAGGAGATATTTGTAAGCTACTCTATTTAATCTATACTTTTTGAACATAATAAATTCTATTTTACCTTAATTGGTTAGTCCAGGGTCGTTTACCACTCAGGGCATTTAAATAATACAAATAAAATAATAGTAATCAAAATTATTCAGAATTTAATAAGCGTGTGAAGGCTTTCATTGATATAGGCAGAATGTTGAGTGCTCTGACCAGATACCACCGAGAGCGCGCATTCCTGTGGCAGAGGCTCTTACAGCAATACAATGGTGTATGCTTCCAAAGCACCTTTAGTGTCAGACGTTATTATTAAAATAAACAGTCATAAACTAATAATAATATTTGTTAATATAATGATTGATTTACTGGTTATAGAATGATTAGATGAAAAAATTGGTCGGATTTATTGATTGACTTACAGACTAACTGAATTATTAATTACTAATATTTAACATTAAAAAGTTATAGGCCTGTCTGATTACTACATTCAAATCTAATAATACAACTAAGAATTCTTGTACAAAAGTGTTCGACATAATAGTTATAACCACGGCAACATATTTCTAATTATGTACCTTTCACCGTATGATTTCTGTATTTAACAAACTATCTACTGTACTTTTGTTCTTTCGCACAATTTAAATGTAGCCTACATTTATATAATAATTTATTTCAGATGGATATCTGCGATTATTGTTGAACCTGTAAAAGCAACGGAAGCGTGAAATTACTGGGATTTGATATATAATCAGATAAAATTAATGTGAATTTATTAATAACTCCAGTTTCTCATTAGATGTAATTCGTAAGCGGGCATGCCATGCATGCATGTCAAATAGCCTAACATTAGATCTATCTATCTATCTAGAGCTCTGCCAAGTGGCAGGTCCTGGGAGTCCAATTCCTCCATAACTCTGTATATGTGTACATGTGTCTACATGTGTCTATGTGCCTACATGTGGCCTATGTGTCTACATGTAGGGCGTCTCCATGGCTCAGTGGCTAGCGTGTCGGCCAATTGGTGTCCAATTTTGCGCATGAGGTCCGGCTTTCGATTCCCGGTTGAGTCAGTCAGAGAATAAAATTTCGGATGTAAACGGGCCAACTAAGCCCACTATCCCTTCGTGGGTCTGATAATTGGAAGCAATTAGCACCTAGTAAGTGACTACTTCGGAAGATTGCAAAGGTTACCACAGGTCTGGCTTATATGATCCAAATTGGATTGCATAGAGTGTGGCTGGCGACCTCACTGTCAGATTAATGACCATGTCACCTGTGTGCTGCAATCACCCAGAATTGGAATCAGCTTCTCGCCTACGTTCGGTAATGGATATGGCACAAAATCTTTACCTTGACTTGTAGGGCTAAATAGAGACGCAGGTGTTGACCAATCATGTCCCAATAGAACTTTCCAAACAATTAATCAACTTAGTAACCAGTATCAGAACTAATAAAACCAGCCATATTTAAGATGTTAGTTTGCAAGGTTCCTCGAGTGTTTGCTAAAGCCGTGAATGATGACGTACGACTACGGAGAGTTTCCGTCGTTCTCAGCAGCTAACGTAGGCCCGTTTGCCTACTTGCTTGTTATTTCGTGTATCTAGATCAGATGCGGAGATTTGATTTAAGTTCATTAATTCTTGACGGAGGAGGAAAATTATAAAACAAAATTTATGGGGACGCATAATTGGCAAAAATATGTCTAATGTCTAGAAACAAAAGCAATGAATTTGTTGTTTTACATTCCAAATCAATTGATAATTGACCTTTTAAGGATCTCATTTATATTCAACAAAAGGTCATGGGTGAATGATAGGAGGCTCTTAAAAACGTATCGTTTACATTTACGCTAAACATAATTTTGTTTGGTCTGTAAAATATCACAAATGTCTAAACTTTTGGGAGACAAAAGATACTCTGTTCCCTCGTCTAAAATTGGGGTGGGAGCGTCCCTCCAGTCCCCCTAAGTCCCACCCCTGATATTGACTTGTACTTTTTCATGCTTCTTGTTTTCTTATGAATGTTTTGTGCGCGTAAGCTATTTATTTTTATTTTCTTATATTTATCATATTAAGTAAGTTTACCGACTTTGTGCAACAATAATTATTGTCCTGTTGTATTATTTAAACAATTCATTTATCCAGTGGCGTTTACCAATGGGTGGGGGGAGGGT
>JAQFZF010003194.1:0-11590 GCA_034695365.1 Enchytraeus norvegicus
CCCCCCCCCCCTTCCCCGTCAGGTAAGGCAATGGTCGGAGCGCTGACCGGAACTGCTCTCCTTCATCGGATCGATCGAGTTAGGCATTCTCAACACCAGCTGGGGCTAGCTGTGATGCAGTGCTCTAGGAGTCTAGGGACCAGCATCATCCAACCATTTACTGCAGCGTAAGTCATAGCAAAGTTAGGCTGACCACGACAGGATTTCCCAATGGCTTGCAGACGATAATCGTCTAACTTGTGGTTCATCAACATTAGAACTCTTGGTCAAATTTTTATTCCGATGAAATGATAATACTTAACAGAAAGTAGTATTTGAGTTTCAGAAACTTGAGAATTTACAAACCGATGACTGCACGTGTTCGTATGGGGTAATCTTGGAATGATCATTATCATTCATCATCAAATAGCAGCGTTCTTATCATGTAATAAAAGTCATTCATTGATATCAAAATCATTTAAATGAGGAGGAACAATTCAATTATGATTTACTAATTGATTGGATCTAAAATTATGCTTTTTGGTTCTATTGGTTTAAATTATATTATTCGAAATTTCCTCATCAAATTACCATAAATGTTTGAGAGGAACTAATTTTTTGATTGCTTAGTGATATATCGATTGTTAAGAGTGGAGTGTTGAAAGCCATAGCCTTTATGATGAGTTCAACTTGTTGATCGATAGAATGGTCATTATTGAACATGATGGAAAATAAGACCAGGAATTTGTACCCTTTTTCATCAGTAAAATACAAAATGTAATGATACCCACTACCCCATCCCTAGATAAATTTGGCAGATCTACCAGATCTGTAGTGTGGGGGGGGGGTCAGAGATATGCTTCAGTAGCTACAGCCTTACACTGGGCCGCATTGTCAATTTGTCAGACCTCATCTAATTCAAAATCAATGATACACGTCAGCATCATCGACAACAATAACAACAACAATAACAAAATTATATTACAATTATTCTATTACAATAATCGTGAATGAAATATTCAACCTTACATGAAACGCATGCATATTTAAGTTTAGGTGCATTTACTAATTGCAAGCCTACTTCCAGAGTAATTCAGATTTGACGAAGTAATGCTGTACTGCACGAAACCCCAATTCGAGAGTGAACTCTCGACCAGAAATATACGGTATAACGAGAAATAACTAACACCTAATTTTCGTGAGATAAGCTTCCTATTTTCTCTACGATCGATTTGTCTGCATCAGATGTGATACACGACAGTGACATCCTTCAATACTGAGACGAATGTGAGAAAACGTCATTATAAGATTATAGTGTAGTTGGGATTTCACCGACTGTCGTTTTTACAGTCTCCGGTTATTCGGAATTTTTTATTCGGTTCTCCTTCCTATTCCCTTAAACGCCATTCCCTTACCATTTGTACAATTCCCTTGTACAATAAACTTAGGGCAAAAGACTATTGCTTGGAAGTTGGAAGGCATACAAATGAATTAATTATTGTACAATAATATAAATGTTTCGCCATTGATGTTGTTGGGATGACATAACGGTCATATGATATAAAATTATAAATAATAGCTAGGCTCATGGTGTAGGCTAACGGTAATAATTACATACTTAAACTGCTAAAAACTAAAATGATCCAAGGACCATCGATGTTCAGTAACTGTCGCTGTTTGCATTCAGATTGTGATACCTTATCCGAAATTGTGATGACGTCAGATGCTTTGTGAATATGCTAAAGAATAATACAATTTCAAGTATTTGAATCAACGAGTCCATATTTCATTTCATTCGATTTTGATTATATTTAGATCATTTCTATTTTGATTAAAATATTTGTCATCCGTCATTCATAAACTATCCGGTGATTTTTGATTACAGGATCAACTATCGGTTAATATTTAATTAAGTACTACAGTATTCAATAAAGTACTGTAATTATAATTAGCTAAGCAATATGTCAATAGGACTATACTAGAAATGTGAACCTTTAATTGCATTCTAATGCAACCACATGTGCCATAAGTCTACGTGTTCTAAGTTCATTGAAGGCCAAATGACATTTCTACACTAACTCAAATCTTTAGCACTCGATATTTAAATAAATGACCCCCATGAGTACTGACATTAGGCTGACGACCTAATCGCTGGATTAATGACAATAATTATTATTATCATCTAAGCCCTGTACAGAGCTTGTTAAGACGGATTAATTATCTTTCAAGTTTTTGCACATCATGTGAGAATAGCATCCTTCGCCCTTACGTAAAGGTTGCAATCTAAAGCCTGATTTGGCGTCGGTTTCGCTACTGAAGGTGCAATCAGCAAATGATCTTCAACACCACTGCACCACTCTCTGATTGATGCTATCATTTTATGCATAAAGCGGTTGTCATTGCAATGCTTATAATAATAATAATAATCAGTTGCTGTCCTTGGCGATTCAACGCTACAACGCCATATGCTTCCGCGGCACTTTCAGCGACATGGCATTCGAGAGTACAAGAGATTAATTTTAAATGCTTTTTAAATCTATACTTCTTTTTTTAACGTATTAAAATCAATTTTATCATATTTTTAGCCCAGGGTCGTTTACCACCCAGGGAATTAAAAAGAAGAATAATAATAAAGGTTTAAAATCCGTATTCTCATCTAAGGATGATGTGGGACGTCACGCTTAGCAATAGTGTTAAGGATATGTATAAAAGCTAAAGCCAAGTTTAGCGTCCGTTTCATTATCGAAGGATACTGTCAGAGACGGACCGGGCTGTTATACTCTAACCCTCGAACAATTCCAGTTCTCAACATGCACGTCTCTTAGGCTCAGTGGTTAAGATAGTTGACTTTTTGCGCCGTAGGTTCCATTACCAGTCGAGTAAATCAGAGAGTACGGTCTCGAATGTGCAACGAGTCAATCAAGCCCTTCATCCGTTCTTGAGTCGGTTAATTGGATGCAATCAGTACGTTGTGGGTGATTGCTAAAGAAGATTGTAGAGTAAAACTCAGACCTGACGTACAATTCTATCATATTATTTGCAAAGTTCTCTCTGCTAATATAACTAAGGCCTGTGTGCTGTATCGCCTATATGGGGATCAGCTCCCGTGTCCAACGATCTGTTCTGACTATGACAAAAACTATAACTCACTAGAGATATAGTTTAAGGGACAAACATAAAAATGATGGAAATATAAATATATTATACGGACTGTAAAGTCTCCTGCTATATTTTCTGACGACGGCATCAATAGAAAGTCAATCATTGATATAAAAGAGCAAAGCAGGCTCGGCTCCTGCATGGGCGTATTCAAAATGGATTTGTATCTTTTTTACTTTCAGTTAGACACCTATTGATATTTTTCTTGTTGAGTACAGATTCTGGGAGAATTATTTCTTTTTCATGTAACGAAGCTTGGAGTTCTGACAGACTGAATAGTTTTGTTTTTAAGGCGCTCAGCCATACATAAAGTTCGATATGAGATTGTGTGCCGAATCCCTCAGATCATATTTATGACTTGGTTGCGATATAATATTATTCATATTGTTTATTTATTAATTTATTTGAGTTTCTTAGATCAATGAATACTACATGCAAGCATCTACAACTTAGATCAACACACAACTTTGTGTTCAAAGAACAAGAGGGATATCATTCTGTTAATTAAGAGTAATAAAATTGTACTTCATAGTTCTACATGTACATGTCTATCAACAGTGGCATGGCGAGATGCTCCAGCAGATCAATATAACATTCTTGTGCTTCAGTGAGATTCGATCTGAAAGCATCTCTGTCGTGCGAGAATGCTCATCAAAGGAGACAGAATTTACTAGCACAAGTACATAGGCAATAAGCACACACAAACAGAAGCAGAGAGAGAGAGAGAGAACTTTGTTTATTGCATAGCATACACCACACCGATCATTGTGCAAACACACAAATTGGCATTTATACATATACAATAACGACCATCAGTGAAGGTGAGTACACCTTATCTATCTGACATTAGAAGTGCATTAGTAGACAAGTGCTATGCATGTTTTAACTTAGTAACCACAGTGTGCATTATAGTGCAGTTGAACAGGGAAGAAAGTCACCTTAATAAAACTGTATAATTAATTAATAAATTGTAAATAATTAATTTTGTATATTATACAAAATTAATTAATCAATCAATCAGTGAGGATCTAACGTCCGGTTCCTCACCTGAAGGCGATGTCAGGGTCGAAAAGCTTAAGACATAGTCCTATTACTCTATTGCTGTAAACAAATGTAAATGTTTGTGAAAGACATATCGAATAATTCAAATGAAAGCACATACGCTCGCATGCTAAACACAGTATTCAACCATCTTTGTGCTTGCGTACACACTCGAACAATATTATGCTATGGGCGTGGCACATGCCAGCAGGTATTTTGAACGCAAACACGAGAATAGACACTGACAAAAAAACGGAACGCAAGGAAAACAGTTACCGTTGTTCATGTCAAGCTTTAAACATGTCTCGTCTAGTATGTCTCGTTGGCTTAGTGGTAGCGTCGTGGACTTTCAAACATGACATCCGGGGCTCAACTCCCGGTAGAGCCTATCAGAGAGTAAAATCTCGGACGTACATGTGGGATCGTTGATTGCTAAATGATCGTTGATCGTTGATAGCGAAATGGGTCTTAAACAAGCATCTGATGCTTCCTGACCCATATCCGCGCTATTCGTTATTCTAAGCCTGTGTGATACCGATAGACACTATAGAATGTCCATTAAATGGTACAAAGCCAAAATCAAGGACACAAGAACTTCAATACACAAACACATGTCATATACTCACACTGCAAAATTGTTTATAACAAAAGGTAGATTATAGTAAAGTGCTAAAAAATAAGAATGTTAAGATTACAGGGAGAAGATGGCCCAGGGATATCATATGAGTTAGGCTATGTTAACCTGTTAGTTAAGTGTTTTTGTTTCGCTGCATAGACTAGTGTAGTAGTGGATATTTTTATCCGTATATTTTCACACATGACAGACGCATATGCTTCTTCCCTTCTTAGTTACTGTTTTCGCAATTTTTTAATTTTGTTGCAGTATGTCTAATCCAGGATCAGCGATACTGAACTTCGGAAAGTTCGAATGATTGATTTTTTGCTCACTAAATTGTTGATAAATTAAGTAATAATTTATGGTATAATTACATCCAAATTTTACCAAATATGTTTATGGGGATTATATGGACCGCTCCCTCAACTGAAGACACTCCGTCAGTTTCGATCCATCATTAGGGCTTCCTTTATCTCTGTTCCATGGCACCTAACTATTGGAATTTTCTCTAACTACCAAATATAATATGCCAGTTGGCAGATGGGCCGTGATGGCTCCAGAATATTACAGATCTGTCACTCTAGAGATTTGAAAAAATCGGATGTTTCAATGTTACAAAGTTTTAGGATTGGTGTGGGCACTCTATGGGGTGCTCATTAAGGGGCAAGTTATTCTGTTAGAGATATTTTCAGAAAGTATGTGTCTAGAACCTGCCAGTAGGAAGACAAGCTCAATATAGTCTTAAAGTTAATCCGATGACTATAGATAGACTCGACCATTAATCAATGAAGAAAGAAAATCGATCTTTAAGGAATCCCTGAAAATCGAAGCAATCTATTTGTTTCACTACAGCATCAATCCATGCACCGTATCCATCGCTCATTCTCCATCATCAGGTGCAGTCTGTGCTGAGCGTGTTGATTGTAATACATGTAGAGCGCTAGTTATTAGAACAAAGGTAGGATAGGACATAGCCAATAATTATTTTTCTAGATTTCCGGTGACAAAACGTAACGACAGTTATAGACATGAGTGTTTAGCTAAATTGTTAAGTAGATTTACTTAACATTGGCTATATTGCTCTGGAAACCTGGTGAGAAAGCCTGAATTCGTTTTTTGTATTCAACTAACTTGCCCAGTCTTTCAGAAGTTCAGGACCGACTACTGCTCGGGGTCCCTGATAACGCCTTTGGGTGAGGAACCGGACGTTAAATTCATATTGTACTGTATTGTAAAGGAGAGTAAAGCAAATTGCTGAAGGCTGCAACTGGATGCCAGATACCTGCTGTACTACCGAATCTCTCGAGATTATTGGCAGATTTATTATTATTGCCAAAAAGGCTAGAATAGTTGGAAAACAAACTATATGTAGCCTATAATATAAAAAAGTAAGATACATACATTTTTATATGCTGAACGAGTAGCACATCGGCTAAATGTCCGACTCAGGTTCCATAGGTTCGCGGCTCGAATCCCATGTCTCACCCGTCACTGATGTAGCCGTTAGGCCACGAAACTGACGTTTAATTCGGGTTAGCCTCTTAAAGATCTCACTATAGTCTCCTTTGTATTTAGGTTTTAGAAACATTAAATGTCTAGTTTTGCATTGTAGAAGAAATTGATATTTCAAAATTTAATTCAATCACACAGCTAATCATTGATTCATCCGCTGACGACAATATCAGGAACGTCTCCAACAACTTTGGAAAACCTTCTGGCTGACTAAAGATTAAAAAGTTACCATATAAGTATCATATAATATTATAATTGGTTAATAGGCTAATATTTTTAGATAGATGCCCTGATGGGCCCGTGTTGGTAAGGGAAACTTGAGAATAACTCAATCATCAATCAACAACTGCATGTGTTTTGTACGAGCCGACTAACGCAGAAACTGCAGTGAAAGGCAGAGTGGTCTAGACCATAGCTTCTGTTTATTTGATCAATTTGTCACTCAAATTCCCGACTTGCGTAGGCCTTGCCACATCGTCTGTAGCCTGTGGCAGGCTAGACTGTTTTTTTCCTTTACTTCTCCCAAAAGAGCCTCTGAGATACATAGAGACGCTATTAAATATCCTTTTGCATTGTATTGAATTGACCCCATTGAGTACGTTTATAATGTTGCATTTGTTGTTCCATAATGTTTTATGCGTAGGAATCACTTGGGCAGGTTTCTTTTATGATGCTGCCATATAAATCGTTTGCTTCGAATAATAAATTCATTCTAATAATACAATGAAATATTATAAACAATCAATAATGTGGCATAAATTATGTATGGCTTTTATTTATTTATGTAAACGGGTTTAGCTAAGTCTCCTAGATCACTATTAATTCACTAATAATTATCGAAATGCACGCGTATACTGTATTAGCATTGTATTACCTGTCATACAATGCGGTCGAGTAATTACATTTGCAGACAGGCTATTAAATATCGCTGATTTGCTGCGCTTCTGGTTATTAATTAACCGGTACAGAAGTAGAGACGTTGCAGGTAAATAACATTAACATGCAAGAAAAATAACATCCCAAAACAGGTTTTTTAGTTTGCATTGATTGATTGATTGAATCGAATGATTGATTGAATCGATTGATTGATCGATCGATTGACGGATTTATTGATTGATTGATAGATTTAGTGAGTGAGCGAATGATTGGCTGCTCTATTGATTGATAGAGTGATTAATTGATTGATTTATTGTTTAATCTATTGATTGACCAATCGATTGATGGATGTATTGATTGATTGATAGATTTATTGATTGATTGAGTGAGTGAATGATTTATTGATTTATTGTTGATCGATTAATTAATTAATAGATCGATTGCTTTATTGAGTATTTGATTTACTGATTCACTGATTACTTGAATGATGAATTAATACTGATGGGTCAGTGATTTAGAATTTACAATTAATTTTGAATAAATAGAGATTTCCTTATCGTAAATCTCCACGTATTCTGGACTATTGGCTACAATAGGCAATTTAATAAACAAGGACTGCAACTTACGACGCTACGTATTGCCCGTATTGGGTCCAGGAACTTCAGAATGGACCAGCCGAAAACGGCACATGTTTCGTAAGAGCCGATTTGCGCAAATACTGCAGTGATGAGTGAAGTTGACTACCACATGATTATTGTGTACTTGACCAATTGGTCGCTTAACTGCCAGTATTTGCAAGAAATCTTGTCTCATTGTTTGTGGCCTATGGCAGGCTAGGCTACTTTCTCCATCACTATTTGCAAGCGTTTTTGAGATACTTTGTATATAGAGGCGCTATAAAATAATAATTAAATATCCTGCTTATATCTTTATTGCGTCAATAAAATTTGTTAGAACCAGTAGGATCTAAAAATGTTGACCATGTCCATGGTGTTCTGTAAAAAGCATATGCGTATTATTGCAATAGGATTAATCCGAAGTCTACCTCATGATGATCCAAATGCTATACGTGCACGCGGGAAACGGTTACAGATTAATGTGCAATCCCTGATTTCAGTCTCTCTATCTCTTTGTTGCACTGCCAATGGCAGGCCCTCTGCACAGATTCATAGAACTGATGGACTTCTATCACGATCATTAAGGAGCACGTCATTGACAAACCACCCTCCGAGACTTTTCATATGAAAGCCTGCATATAGTACTAAAGTTTATAGCCAATATGACACTAAAAATTATAATTATTAATAATATTGTTGCATTATGTTTATTCTAGATAATGAAGATTTGTAGAATGCTCACTATAAATTATGGCATAGAATTAAATTAAACTCTCCGTGGAGGACTACTGAAAGTAAGATAGCCTAAATTAAATTCGATGGAATTAATTTTATATCTCAGCCATCCCTGCACTTCGGATATACTAATATTTTGATGTCATTTCGCATGTGAGTTTCAAACTCCGTGAGGATTACTGCATTGCTTGCTAAGTGTCTATAGTGAACTTCAGTCGTAGAAATACTTGTGCTCTGGTTGAACTTGATCCTATGCGTCCAATGAGAACTGATTCATGACAATTGGTTATGTGGATATTTCTGCAAACTATTGACAGTTGCATAAAAGAAAATGATCGGTGGCATAAATTACTTTATATCAGTCACAATCGTCTATTAAAAATACTCGATTACAGGATTGCAAGAAATAATTCAACAATCTTGTTAAGCCATTAACTAACTGATGCCACCGATGCCCAGCTCAGTGATGTTATTGGACTCGACCACAGGTGTTACCACCTGTTTCAACCTCTCCCATCCACCACGGCGGAGACCCGAGGTCACCACCCTGACCGACAGTCCCCTGCTCTTCGGTCTCCTCCTCCTTGCCGCGGTCATCACCGTCGCCTGCCTCGTCTACCTGCTCCGACGGTGGCTGGACAATCACTGCTGCCTCGCCGCTATGCTCGGGATCGCAATCCGGATGAAGTCCGGCTGGGAGAGGGCCTGGAACTGGACCCGGCGAGCGGTTCCTACCGAGGATGTACCTGATATCGGCATAGCGTGACAAAACCGACGTTAAATACTTATTGTATTGCATTTTAGTGTATTATAGTGTACTATGATGACAGCCTGTAGCGACAACGTCACAGGCGATATTCTCAACCCGGGTCATCAACATATATTTGCTTTAGAGTGTTTTCTATCAGTCAGTCAAATCAATCAATCAGTAAATCAATCAGTCTAGCTGTCAACCAGAGTGTGTGTATATTATTAAGTCCGAATGGAAGAGGCGTGGAATTGTACTATCAGGGAAGTCCCCAGCTAGGGTTCAGATAGAGGCCAACATGTCGGGCAGCGAATTTCGTATGCTGGTGCATAGCTAAACTCAAGTTTTGTGACAACAGTATAATTGCGTGTAGGCCTACTATAAATAGATATTAGACAATGGATCTGCATGCTGAACTTCGTCTGCAAAGTAAATAGTTTATTGTAAATGTTAAAACAAATTAACGATTTGAAAACTAAACTATTATCCTAATCTAATTAAGTTTAACGTCTGTTTCCGTAGGCCTATTACATAAATACTGTCAGAGACTGTCCCTGCTGTGGTTCGAACCCGCAGCCTCCACGCAAACTATCAGGCAAACGTGCTACCGATTGGACCATGATCATCCAACCAGGAAAAGTAAGGTATACCACGAGAAATGGGTGGTTGGCCCACATCTTTGTTAGCATAAAAGATCTCAATTATAAATTATGATTTATATCCTTGTTCATTATCTGTGTCACCATCTCGTGAGTGAGTCTTAAGTTATATTTAATTTTCATATGACTTCAAATCTAGTTTTGTAGTAGCCTATCAGTTTGTCGTGGTGAGACCATAGTTCGTAAAAATAACTCATATCTGAATGTTAGAGACATTATCATTTGAGGCAATTATTGCTAAAAAGTAATCCCTAATGACTTTTGTAAAATAATTAAAAACTGCATAATTACTGCAAAAAATAACATAGGGGCCTATATAGGATATGTCTGAATATTTATTCCCCAAAGCCTACCCTACTGTAAATCATTTTACTTCTATTCTGTTTGAAATTCAATTGCACTTGTGCCAAGTAAATATTGGTTTGTTTTCTTTAACACACATTATAATTAAACATTGATTATGAAAGAATCCACCTATCCAATGATCTCTCAGAAGTACAAAGGAAAAAATCCATATACTCTGTCAGCAATCTCGTTCCATAACGAGCACACCATCGACCAATGGAACAAGCTATTCTTATCACAAACGCCTGATTTGTTTCACATCTAAAATGTTGCATTTGTTCAAGAAAAATTGCAGCTGATGTGGAGGTGTTTCATCACCTTTCTAATTATTTTTTCGAATTGGCAACACTGTAAAAGTGCAGACACTGAAAATCGGTGTGAACTGGTCTCAAATTTCTGGGATCGTATACCGATATGAATAACATGTTTCATTTGTTTGAAGTTCTAAAACATCAGCAGAATACAGATTTCGTTAACTAAGAGCAGAACATAGTAGGGTTGCCAGCCGTACGGAATTTGTCCGGACTGTCCGGAATTAGAATAGTGTGTCCGGAAAACGGAATTGGGTCTATCCGGACAATACATTGTCTGTCCGGAAACTGAAAAGAATAAGTAATTGATTAAATCATAACATTGACGGCGCTCGGCCGTCATGCTAACAGTGTCCGGAATTGTCTTCATCAAAAAGTTGGCAACCCTAGAACATAGAGAATCTGATGTTGCGTATGTTCACAACGCAGTTAGGACCTATCTAGTTAAATTCCTATTTCTCTCATGTAAAGTTTGAAAGTGAATTCAAAATATAAACTGATCTCATTTGAGATTTCAGTACGGTACGCAATCACCGGGTACGGTACCGTACGCATCATTTTTAAAAAAATCCTGTAACAGCAATTTAGAATTCGACAGATGGTGGCACTTTGATAGGATGATGCTGAACTCCTCAGAGACATTGTACATTTGTACAATAAGCTTTTTGAAATACTATACGTGTTATATTTGATAACTCGAGTCTGCAAAACTTGAGACCAGATTAATCTCAAACTGCATGTGTTCCCAAGGAGGTCATAACCAAGATACTGAGAGAGGAAACAGGCAACCGCTTCAGATTCAAAATAGGCTTATGAAATGCAGTGATGAAATGCAGTGTTCTAACTAAAAAAAGTATCTTAACTAAACTATATTTCTTGTTGTTAATAAATAATTATATCGTCAACATTTTAAATGATAATAAAACTAATAACCTCACTCAATGTACATGACTCTACACCTCACTCTCTCTCTCTCTCTCTCACTTTCTCTC